>SNQJ01S0085091.1:23783-39967 GCA_010110895.2 Picea sitchensis | reverse complement strand
CAAAGATAAATCTTGTAACTATATGTGTAACATAGTCTCGGATTGGTGCCGCTTCTGTCCATTTGGTTAGGTAGTTTGTTGTGACGATGATGTATTGGGCCCCATAGTGCCTAGTAGGTGGGTTAATGGGCCCGATAAAATCCAATACCCATTTCTCAAAGGGATGTAATGCAACTATCGATTGTAGTGGTAGCTCATCCCTCTTAGAAGGTTGTCTCGGTTGCTTGCAAATGTCATAAGACTTAACCTATTTTTTTGCATCCTTGAAACCTGTAGGCCACCATAAGCTTGCTTGCAACACTTTTCGAGTTGTGGCCTTACCACTATAGTAACCTCTTGCCACCCCACTATGACATTATGGTAGAATTCCTACATGTTCATGGGCCATAATGCACCGCTTGATTATCCCATAAATGCCCCAATTTGTATAGTTGACCCACAATCAACTAATAGTCCATAGCTCTGACGACCAACTGCTTCTTTTGTATGGTTGAATAGCCTTGAGGTGCAACTTCCATAGTGAGGAAGGTGGCAATGTCTTCCAAGTAGTTTGGTACTGCTTCTATTTTGAACGAATTGAAGTTTGGAAAATTGTCATCAAATGACCCTCTGGACTCTCCAGTTTCCACTCTAGATAGTTGGTCTAGCCCAACATTAGTCTTTCTCGACTTCACCGTGACTTCAAAGTTGAATTCCTAAAACAATAGTAGCCACATGCAGATGCAACTCTCTAAAACCAATTTATTACTAAGTACTTGAATGATCTATGAAGAATTTAAACTGTCCTCCTAGCAAGTAGTGTTTGAATTTCTGTAACGATTACACCATATCCAATCCTTATATTTATGTGGTGGTGTAGTTGCATTGAACTTTGGATAGCTTCCTACTAGCAAAGTATATTAGATGATCTAATTTTCCCTCCCCAACTCATGCCAGTATTTCTCCCAAGGAAATGCCTAAGGAGTCAACATGCACATGAAATTCGAGGGTCCAATCTGGAAAGACTAGGATCAATGTGCTTACCAACTGTTCTTTCAGAATGTATAGGGATGCTTGACACTTTGTAGTCTAGACAACGTCTTCAATCTTATTTAGTTATTGCTCCATAGGTGTTGTGATAGTGGCATACCCCTTAATAAATCTCTAGTAGCAACCAATGTGGCCCAGAGTCAATCACAATGTATGAACGTTGGTTGTGGTGTCTAGATTGACAATAGCTACTATTTTAGTTGGATCCATGAGCACCCCATTCTTTCAAATGACACGGCCTAGTGGCATGCCTAACGACATGCATAATATGCACTTCTTCATGTTCAAATAGATCTACAATGTTGACACTTTTCAAACATCAACCACAACATTGTGACATGATCCTTTAGTAGACTATATATAGTCCAATCATCTAAGTACATTTCTAGGAACTTGTGGATGCACTCTCTGGAGGTTGCTATCACTATTCTAGAAAACATTGTTGGGGTGTTTTTAAGGTCGAATGGCATGACTTTGTAAGCATAGGATCCCCACTCTGTGGCAAAAGTTGTTTTCTTCGTGTCCTCTTCAGCTATTCTCACCTGATGGTATTTTGAGAATCCGTTAGTGAATGAATATGCTTCCTTCCTTGCTACTTGGTCTATCACCTTATTGCTTAATGGGGTTGGAGTTCAAGCCGCCAAAATCCATAGACCCTTATGCCTCCTCTCGCCTTCTTGTCCTATATTACTATCAGATTGATCAAATCCAACTCCTTTACTGGGAATATCATCCCAACAACAAGCATCTTGTCAATCTCCTCTTGCACCCTATTTTTTATTCTTGGGTTCAATCTGTAGGGCCTTTTCTTGATGGGATTGATGCTTGACTTGAGTTCTATTTTAATCTTGCTAAGCTCCCCTTTGATCCCTTTCATTTTAACGAATCTTTGTGGGAACATATATGTGTACTCCTTGAGCAAAGCTGCAACCACAGATACCGTGTCATTATCCCAATAGTCTTTGATGGATACCAATTGAGGTTGGTATTTGGTACTAATATTCAATTGATTTACCTTTAATTGCTCCCTGTATATTTTCCCTATATGGTCCTCTACTCTCTCCTTCACTGATCCCCCCCCTTTGATTCCTAGAATGACAGGTGTTGCAACTTCTCTGGGTCATCTTCTTATTCTAGCTCTTATGTCACCTTAGCACAACACTTAAAATCCCAATGGTCATTGGCTCAATTATGAATTGGTTCTTGTTGTTGTTGCATATGTTGATGTGCTTAACATGTGTACTCTAGTAGTATGTTCACCCTAGTATCAAACATGAAGGATTTAATGGAATTTAGAACAAAAGTGTTAGTGGGTGTCTTACCTAGATACAAGAATGTTGACTATAACCATTCTCTAAGAGTCTTACATTTGTAGGATACCAATAGATCTCCTTATGTAGGTAGTAGGCCTCAGGGACGAGTCCTAAGGTGTAAACAAACTTATGGAGCCAATATTGTTCTGAAAAACCCTCCCTGGTCCACCTTTGAACACACCCATCTGCATGTAGGACTGGATTTGTCTTTCCCTCATAGATTTAGAGAAAGGTGATAGGATGTTCTACTACCCCTAAATATCAATCACCTGATACTGAAGTGGTATAACAAACCATGCTACAATGCTAGTTGGACATCTTCCTAATTGTTGAGGCCATCTCTATGAGTAGCCCACCACCTGGATGGCATGGATCTCAACATCGCGTCTAATGCTGGTACCAACTGTTCTCTTGGGACCGTTAAGCTCAGATCCTCCATAAACTACTTAACATCCCTAGTACCATCGAAGATGGTGAGGTCTCACAACTTTATACCAATCCAATAAACAAAATTGACCATGGCTCGACAAAGAGATGAAATACCGTGCTTGTGCTCTTGCTAATCTTGGAACCCTTCTTGGTTGTTCGAATCATATGAACATATACTTTTCCATCTATTGTGGGATTGATATAATCATCTCGCATCCATGTCATCAACTCACATTCATGTCACCAAGTTATACATCTAGTCCACTGCTGCACCGTCCATGACATCATCTATTGGCTTTGTAAATCACTCCCCTTTGATAGGATCAATGCTCTAAATCACTCTGGTTCAACTAGCTTTGAAAGACATTTCCCTACTCTTTATGCTAATTATGGCCTTGTTGTTGTTGGTCAATTCAAATTCCAAGAGGGTGGGGTAACTATCCTTTTCATTGACGATCTCGATGACTTCAAAATTTGCCATTGTTTTCACAGTTCCAGTGTTCACCTCAACATACTCCAAGCGCCTCAGGGCATATTTTGTACTGATTTGCTAGCTACATTTGAATGGGTGAGTATACTAGACATGGGCTCTGATTATCTCACACATTTTCTTTGGAAGGATGTTGATGTCGGATGCTAGATCCAACATGACATATTTCACCTTGTACCCATGGATCTGAGCATCCGACTTGAATTCTTGACCGGTCCTGGGCTTCTTCTTTCAATTGTTCCATGGATCTTGTTTCTTAGGCAAGGGAGCATAGAGGGGTTCTTCTTTCCCTTCCTTAATCATCTTCTTGTAAGCGGACCATAACTTCCTTGTTAACCCTTCATCATCCAGATTCTAATGAGAGAACAAAAGAACTCATGGATGGCACTTGTTAAGGAAGTCTCTCCCGTGGCTTCTCATTGAGACGGTTGAATTATTCTTCCTGGCCACATAAGGCCTGGAGAATTCCAGGTCACTGAGTTGTTGCTTGCATCGTGCCCTATCACAGTGGTTTCTTCTTGCAATGCTTCCTAGACTTATTTATGGTAAGTCTTTTGTTTCACCATGTTAAAACAATAGGAGCAACTTTCCTATCTGGGGATCAAGTCCCTAGTGGTAGTCGTCAACACCCATGCAATCTCCCCCTTGGTAGTACATTAATATTGGGATCCCCTACCCTATGATGCTCTAGGGTTTGGAATTTACTAGTCCTTCTCTCCCACTTGGCTATCAGGTCGAGACAATACCATAAGACATGCCATATCTCGTTGCAATTATAGCATCTTATGCGGCCTATGTGACCACCATTCCTACTTCCTCTGTATCCTCTTCCATATCCACCTCTATAACCTCCGTCATATCCTCCTCTATGCCCTCCTTTGATCGGTCTAATATTGGTCTCCTCCACCATGAAGGAACTCCTTTCAAACCAATTTGTGAGTTCGTATAGGGCACGATAGTTTTCCATTGATTGAGTGTTTACCCTGCAAAATTCACAGAGAATGGTAGTTGAGGCAAAAGTATACTTATACAACATGGTGCAGAGATGCGATGGGAGTCCATAGGTCTTGTAGATCTCACAATATTCACCTGCCACATTGCCTAGGAATCTAATAGGTGGTGGTGTTGGGTTAGGTGTGGCAACCCCAACTCTTAGAGAGGGGCAATTGTTCCTTAGGTGACCCTCTGTCTTGCATATGATGCACCATACTTGTTTCCTTCTTGCCTTGGTGTAGTTCATTTCCTGGATTTGTTCTATCAAGGCCAATAGCTATGACTAAAATTGTGCATGCTCAGGAATCATGTCAGTTGAATGCATGGTTGCACTGCCTGCTCTGGTCACTCTTATTTACCCATTCATTGATTCAATATTCATAGCCTGGGCCAAGGCCTCCTGTTGGGTGGTCCACTTTCACTGCACTAGTGATACTCTGTTCAAGGGAAGAAGACCCTAAATGAACCACTCCTTGTGCTAAGTCTCATTGATTGGGTTAGAGATTATGTTGATTAGGCTGCGAAAGAACTAATTGTATTCCCATGGACTCTCACCAATCATCTGCTTGATCCCTTTTAGTGCAACACAACTCTATTTCTCCAAGTTTGGCCTTTAGAACTTAGCCACAAATCTTGCTTTCACCTCATCCATAGTCTTAGCTTTGTCTTGAAGGTTAGCATGTATACAATTCATATACCACTAGAAAAATCTTCCCTACAACTTTGTTTAGAACTCTACCAATTTAGCATATGGGGCCATGACTCTTTTTTTCCCTCCAAATTGATTTGTATATGAATCAATGTTGCATTGCATCATTGTCAACCTTTCTTGAGAACTCAGGAAGGCTCATTGTTGTATAGTCTACTACTCCAACCATACCATTGGTCTGATTGCTCACTAAAAGGAAATCTTGTGGACTTAGTTGACTAATTAGAACAATTCCTCCTCTTGAACTATAATTAAAACTCACTATTGCACTTCTAATGCTACGAATATTTCCACTTACATTTGGTTGCCCACCAATGCTATTCTTCGGACCACTATTAAGAGGTGCTTTTAAATAAAAGATAGAAAAAGGATTAATAATTACCTTAGTTTTCTCAAGATGCACAGGGGTGGTGACTGTTCCGGGCTGGTTCCATTGTCCTTAGGTCATACCATATATGTTGCTCATCCATATCCCAGTTTAAATAGTTAGAACATATCTTCGAGTGCCTCTTCCTCTTACGGTTTGATGATCATGCTTTTCTCTGTGGTCTAATCTCCATTCCCCTCGGATGCAACTTCTCATTGTACTATCCCCAATTTGTCTCATTGAACATTCTCAACCACTTACGTCACTCTTTATGTTAGCTCCTACTCTCTAGATGTCTCTCCCCCATCCAGTCCACTCTTTGGATCGTTATCTGCTGCCAATTCCTATTCTTTCTACCATAAATCGACTTTCTCTCCTAATTTCTGCAACTCTTCAACTTCTTAAGATGCACTTCAGTACGTCCTTCTCTATCAATAGTTATTTTCACTACTTCCTCTCTTTGGAAAACCTCTTGCTTTTTTCTCTGCCACCACTTCTCAATTATCACATCTCACTTCAAAGCCCGCTTCGCTCTCCCCAGAGCTTGTGCTTCCTCCATGGTACCTTCCCCTAGTTATTCACTTTTGCCAGCTCTATCTTTGGTCACCCATGAGCACAAGTGCTTATTCTAGCATGACCAATGGGTTAAAGGGAATATAATCCTCTTCTACCAAGAATATCTTCACCCAGGTTGCGATCTCCTTCACTAGCCCTTTGTGAGCTCCCTTCTTGAATTATTCCTTTGTTGTTGAGAAATATTGGTTCAACTCTATCGTGATCTCAATAATGTAGCATTCTATTGTGGTCTTAACCCAAAAATAAACAACTCTTACAACTTCGTGATCAAATCTTTGCAGCGCAACCAGATTTTGGACGTTCCACTGGATATCTCTTCTCCTCTTCCATGTAGGTCATGGATTCTCTCCTAATCTCTTCAATCATTCAAGCAATACCACTGGGAACTCTACCTAAAATACTTCATAACTATAGTGGCCATCATGCATTCAATAGGATGGATAGCCAGTAATGCATTGCTTCTCAAAGAGATCAATTTGCTTCAACCACCAATCTTGCACATAGCTCTGGGTCAACTTGTTAGTCACATTGTTAGAATGTCATACACATTATGAAGACTACCTACAATGGAACTATTTGTTGTCTCAATTTTAAACAAAAGTCCACATTGGAGTCCAACAAAAGGAGTTTGTTGTAGTCTAGGCACTAGCATTTTTAGTTCCCATAAAGAGAAAGATCTCACCTAAAGCACTATGCCAAGATTGAAGCTTGTATAGGGCTCACAAAATATGATTGTCGCAACTAATACCCACCTTGCTACCCATACTTTCATTTTAACTACAATGCAAGCGTTAAGCCATTAATTCACATCAATTCTCTATGTATTTGGTGATTTAAATACCATCACAACCAAAACCATCATTTTAATTTAAGATCGCAATAGATATTCATGCAGATTACAGGCATTCAATATTATAGACAATGAACAATAATAAAATACATTGTCAGCATACAAGAAAAAGACAACGAATTTTTTAAAGGGGGGCCTCATTCTATTAATCTCCAAGATAATCCAATACATCATCCATAGTTGGTCTTCAACCTTGAGACTGCAACAAAATATAGTACATGAATAGAATGTAGTATCAGTGAAGAGCCAATGATAACAGCTAAAACCCAAAACCAATTACAATGGTTACCACACTAAACAACAACCAACAACCTTTTTATAGGCCTAAGCCTTTACATTTATAGTATTGCGCCCAAAGGCGTGAAGGTACATTTTCAATGTGTTGAGCCGTTATCCTTCTTTTAATACCAACTTTATGAACCAACACATATTTTCTTCCGCTTTGGCCAGGGGTCCTCAATCTTTCACCACTCAACTCCTCAATCACCTAGAGTCCCACTTGCTATATTGGTTTTGATCTCCTTCCATAACCACAACTCCTAAATGATGATAATGGTCTTCACTCTTCATGGCATGACTCTTCTATGTTCTTTTGTTGAATCCACACCACCTTGTCCCTTCTTGTTGCTGCATCGTGCCCATCTTCAAAAATAAAAACAAGGGGTCCAAAACTCCTCCTAATCTCATAATAAAAAAATAGATAAAGATAAGATAATTTTTTTAATGTCCAACAAGTCACTGCTAAAGTAGGTCAATGTGACTACAAGAATATCTAGTAAGTACAAAGTGGCAGTGCAAAAACAACTCCTATATCAATGCTAAAAGTAGAAAAAGATAGAGATCTAAGTTTCTAGCGAAGAGAGAATATAAAGGAGGTCAAGGTATAAGAAAGATGCTAAGAACTAAAAAAAATGGTGTTGAACAAAAGATACGATGTCAAGGCATGTTGGAGCTCGTTCTTAAGGATGAGTGAGGGGACCAAGAGGTAGGCTCCCCATCATAGTCATCAATCACCATGAAAGACTTGATGCATTGGAAAATGATATCCTTCAAGGAGTGACCATTGTTGAGGGGGCCTAGTTGCATGAGCTTAGGGAGAGCATAAAAGTGAGGAAGCCCAACTTTTGTAACATCCAAGGTCGTGGGAAATAAACTTTGGCTGGAAGCCTAGCTACCAATCAAACCTAGGGAGTAGTGTGCTAGATGATCATAATCCAATTGTAGGATTGCCTAAAGCTAATCTATCTCTTAGACTAATGGTGTCTATCTTGTGACTGAGAATGATATCTCTTCATGGGTCTCAAGGAGGTCAGTTGATACTCTATGTTGGAGGGAGGGGAGGTCAATCAAAAACTTGAGGACTCACCATTCTAGAATCTGAAATAGCAAGGATTTTTGCTTGTTTCTTTTTGCTCCCATTAAATGGGACTATTTTCCCCATTTTTGGGATAACTAAGGAGATGATGTCTCGAGGCCCTCAGGTTGCAAAATGGAGTACCGAGAGACAGCTTGACCAACAATGTCCACTTGCACAGATGGAGACCCACCTCACCACCACAACTCCAGGTTGATCTTGACAGTATCCACCACATCAGTTGGCCTCTAGAAGACATTGGGTCTTGCTCCATGAGGTACAAGTCAAGTATTATGGTGAGTGTCATTTCAATATTTGAGGCATTTGAGTTTGTTACATCTATTATTGCTTTTGATTATGTGACATTTGCTTGGACATTATGCTCTTTGCCTTGTTTCACCTTGGTGGTTGACATTGCGCCCTAGTAAGTGGGTCAACCTTAGGGATATGTATGCTAATGGGAGGTCCTTTTGACGAGTCATCGTGCTATTCCCGACCATACTTGCCACTTTCCATACTTCATCCCCTCATCTCCTCACCTTTTGGGTTTTTTGGGTGTACTGACCCAAGAAGGGGTTGTCCCTCACTTCATGGGAAGAAGGGGCTGAAGGCCCAGAGGCTTGTGGCTGGAAAAAGATAAAAGAATGATTATGAAACTTCCAGATGCTCGCCCAAAGAGGTCTCGAGAGAAATGAAAAGATTCTCCTAAAAAATCAAAGACCTGCAAAAGCATATTAACATTATATAAATGTCCCCACTTGTTGGGTGTGTACATTTATGTGGTGTCCCTTTCATTCCTTGCATATGGCACTCTGTGTACCTCTAGCTTTAAGTGGCCTTGTCGTACTTCCCCCCAAGCTAATAGATTCACCAATAAGGAGTACCCAAGGTTTTGGATTATTAATTAATTAATGGCAATGAATGGGCTTGGAAAAATGATGCATTGAAAACGAAGGTGCAACACACCCTCTACAAAGGCACCCATAAGTGAGGCACTGCAATCCCTTGTATGTCATGAACCCCATTCCCAAAAGTTTTTCCCTTCATTCATGACACCTCACCCACATGACTTAGAAGGAGGTCCCCTCGGGAAACACCCCTAAACTTGAGGGACGATTCACCAAATAGGTCGTTTTGTCAACCCTCCCATACTCAAACTTGGTAAATTGCATAGGGTCTTTGAGCATTAGTTTATTTTGATGAGGTGGTTTGGATGTACTTGCTTGGATGGCTCTTCTATTGATTTGACTTACTCATCGTGATGCTTTGACTTGAGATCCTTGGAGGGTGTATGCATTTGTCTTTGCAGGACCCAACTGGTGGACAGATTTGGAGGAACAAGCCTAGCTTGGGCTTCCATGGGGCTTGAAGCCCACAGGTTGGATACCATGGCCCACATGCTGGATAAAAAAGACTTGCATTTGGAGGCCTAGAAGACACCTTGGGTGACCTCACCATGCCCTCACAAGTCAAACGACTTGCTTTGGAGGCCAAAAACGTCACCTTAAGGGGCTTGACATCATGCTTGATGGGGTTTTGAGTGGTGATGAGGACACATGGCACATTTTGGAGGAAGGAGGCTTTGGACCATGAGGAAAAGGCAAGGATTGAGGACATATGGCCTAGCGCACCCATCTCCAAGCCCAATGACTTGGCCTAAGTGCCAAAACGTGGCCTCAAAAGAGGTTGATGTCATCCCTTTAGTGTTTTCCTTGTGCAATTTCAAATTTTAGTTGAATTAAATAATATTATCTTTGTAAAGCGGTAAGATAAGGGTTGTGGACCCCTTGTCTTATGTTTTACCCTAACTTATGTGGACAAACTATGTTCAAGACATTTTGTATAAATAGAGATCATTTGAATCTCATTTGATATAATATTTCTCCCACTGTGAGAAGTACTTGGCTGAAATTTTCGCTATACTTGAGGATTCTTGGTGTTATCTCTCCTGCAAATGATTTTTGGTGCATCTCTAAATGAATGGATGAGCTAAGGTGGTGCACACCTCTTGGAGGCTTGCTTTCTTGCTATTGGATGGTAATTTGCTTCGTGAACTAGGGCTTGATCTCTCTCTTTCTTGGAATTGGTAAGGAAAAATCTGCCTTTGTTAGCTATTTCTTGCTCTTTCTTGGATATTGCTGATTGAAACCATAGGAGGAGTATGTTGGATACTCCCTCCATTAAGCTTCATCTAATTGGCTAAGTTTACAAGTCATTTTGCAAGGGTTGCTAGGAGGAATACGAGTGTGTATACCCTCCTAGATTTTACCCTAGTTTGATTAGCATACCCTAGGGAGTAAGAGGATTTACACCCCTAGGGACCTTGTTGATCCAACTTGTGTTTAAAGACTCCATTCACCCAAATATTAAAGGCACTAATCTGAATTTTGCATTGGAGATATAAAATACTTGCCTCGGTAAATGTGAAAAATCATTCTTTTGAGATTGTCTAATTTGGAATCAGTTCTATGCTTTATACCCTTGGTTGAGCCACTAGGGTGTCTCAATTTGCAAAGTATTTCTTGATGTTGTTATAACATTTCATCTATAGCCATTAGGGCTGCATAAACCCTAATACATTGTCATTTATAACTCACTACTCAACCGTTGAAAGTTGCTAAAAGTTTTCCACATTAATCTACCAAGGCTAGCGCACTTTTTGGGTGGATTGTTGGCAAGTTTTGATGATTGATTTTTCTGTTGTAATAAATTGTTTTTTACAACCATAAGGCTGATAATTATTTCTGCAGAACTTGTTTACAACAACCTTACATTGTTGCTAAAGTTTTGTGCTATCTTCTTGAGCAAAACTAATCAATTTGCTAGCTTGTCTCTTGTACTTTTCACTAAGCTTTGAGCAACTTTATTTTGCAGCTGTCATTATCATTTTGTTGCTGATATACATCATTGTTTATTGTTGCAATTAAGGACAACAAGCTTAACTTACTTGTCCACCCAACATTATACACTTATACTTGGTTTGTTCTTGTGTCTCGAGCAGGTACATCACTCTTTACATGTACTTTTATCTCTTGGCTACCACTCAGACTCTTTCTCAAGCCTTTTCGTGCGTAGTATCTTGACCTATAGGGGCTACACTTGCATCATTCCAGTTTCTGTCTCATTTCCCCCTAGGGTCACCGAGATTCCCACCTTGAGGTGATTCTTTCATCTCTGAAGTGACGGGAATCCCTGCCTAAGGTGGCAGTGGGTAGGTTTTCTCTAACTTGTCGCCATTTGGTGGTTGGTTAGGATTGTGCCCAACCTACAACTTGTGTGATAACAGGGACAACTAGGACGTAAGATGAGTCATACCCCACATTATTATTAATATCGTTATTTAATTAAATAATAATAACAATAAGGGAGTATAACCATTATCCTAAAAATGATCATTTCGGTATTATTATTAAATAATAATAATAATAATAATCCTAAGGGGATCATCTCGATCTTGGTATTATTGAATGAATAAATACATAAGTAAATAATAATGCTAATAATAATGTGGGGTATGACACTCCTGAAGGTCTCTGATTGGGACAGGGCATGCAACAACTATGATATGTGTCCAATCACTTCTCTCATGAAGAGTGCAAGACATCTCTGGATCAGGTAGTGGAAGCAAGTGGAAAGGGAGCTCTCAGAGTCTCGAAATATGCAGTAATATCTCCCTTGGATATCATGGTAGATGGGGCACTGGACAATGAGATGCTTCTTCCTCTTTGGCTCTTGTAAGTGTCATAACTCATAGACCCTATGCAACTGCAGGATGTGGTGATTAGTGTCAACTTGAAGTCCTTGAGAGCCCACCTAGAACTAACCTAGGGGGATCTGGATGGCATGCATCTAGTGTC
Source organism: Picea sitchensis (assembly GCA_010110895.2). Classification (NCBI taxonomy): domain Eukaryota; kingdom Viridiplantae; phylum Streptophyta; class Pinopsida; order Pinales; family Pinaceae; genus Picea; species Picea sitchensis. Next base: position 28,000 of record SNQJ01S0085091.1, on the reverse strand, counting down.
TGCCCATATTATACGAAGGTTGGACAATAAGGCCATCTCTTAGCTCTAGAAAGTGCTCAAAATAAAATGACATCATTTGGCTAAGACCTCTAAGAGATGTGATCTAGGTGACTTGGACATATTTTTTGTAAATGTCATGTTTGATTACCTACTTCAAGGCTTTCTTAGACAACAGGTGACTTGGTGCATCAAGGGAGTACTTGAAAGGGGGTAGATGACTTGGAGAGATTTCTATGGAGTGAAGTAGTCGAGAATCCTCGAAGAACCAACAATAGATATGCCCTGGGTGGGGGATCAAGGAAATAGTTTCAGAAGAACAAAGTGCTAGAAAGGGATTTTAATCCCTCTTAGAGGTTAAGTCCCCAAAGATTTAGATATTGTGAAGGAATGAGACTAGTTAGAAGATGATGGTCTCGAGGTGTAAAGTTTGGGTCTCGTACTCTGCCTGGATAATGAGCTGGGGAATAGTTCATTTGTATTAGATGATGTGTCTAAGGAGGAGGGTTTGGACTCTTTTTATCTTAAGTTAAACAATATGAAGAAAACTTAGTCCTTGGACCTTAGAACCATAAAAGACAATGGGTTTGATGATTGTGTTTATGAGGTGCATCCTAGATGAGATATTCTATAAATGGTTCTTGAAACACAACCTCTCAAGAAGGGCAAAGGAGACATATCCCTTCTTGAGCCAAGGCTAGAGAGCATGTCACAAGCTAGTACATGGCCCCGTGAAATGAACCCCAAGTAAGTGTATGTTGTAGTAATATCATTCTCTTATCCTCAAAAGTAGAAATGATAGTTGGTAAGAGAAAGCTTCGATGCATTGAAGATCATAACCTTGGTTTTGCCTAGGTTAATTGTTAATTGTCAAAGATCACAAAAGTTGGTTAGTGTGTCCATTTGTATCTACAAATCCTCAAGCGAGGAGCCCAAAATGATCAAATCATCAACAAAAGGAAGCAAAGATATCAACACATGGTGTAGAAGACAATGAGCACCATCCTAAATGTGCTCATGGAGAAAAGACTCCAACTCATCGATGTAAATCCCAAAGAGAGTTGACAGGAGGGGGCACCCTTGCTTATCCCCCATGGTGCTTTGGATGAAATCCAAAAGGTCGTGGGCTATACAAAGATGACCAAGAACTAACTCATAGAGTCTCATGATGGAAACCAAGAGGGTCTTTGAAATACCAATGTTGTAGAGCCTCTGGAACATGGTCTTTCTTGGGACCATGTCAAACGCCTTCTAAAAGTTGACAAAGCAACAAAAGATTTTTGAAGCGTGATGACAAGCCTCCTCAATAAATGCCCATGAGCATGAAGATATGATTAGTAGTCTGAAACATTGCATGGAAACTCGGTTGTTATTTGGCCTTGAGATGTCTCCCCTAAAACTCATTTGACAGCCATAAATGGAGAACTATAGCATAGAGTTGGGAGAAGGTGTGTCGAATCATGATGGTCCCATAATTTTTGGATCAAAGTTGGCCCCCAATTTGAAATCAAGTGGATGATATGTTAGGGCCATGCTCGAGGGAAACCAAAACAAACAACATGATTAAAAAAATCAATAACATGGGAATCAAGGCAGTGAATACCATGTTTCAATAACTTAGCATGGAAGCCTTCCTCATTGGCTACCTTGCTAGTTTTCACAACTCTAACTTCTCTTGATGTCATTGTAGGAGAAAAAATCACTGTGGGGGTGGGGGTTGGGATGGACAATATAGATAGGGGTTTGCACAAAAACATTATAAAGGGAGACAATGTGAGAGAATATGGACTTGGGATCTAAGTCAAGGGGGAGAGTGTTATGCCTAGGGAAAATGGTGCGCCACCTGAAGATGAGATGGTCTCATGACTCGGTCTCCTGTGAGTGGCATGGATGGCAAGTCCTATCAAGGTGTGGGATGTGGTGATTATTATAAATTTGAATTTGATAGGAGCCTACTTAGAACTATCCAAGATGGATCTCAATGGCATGCATCTAGTGTTTACACGTATACAAAACTTTGACAATAGGGTTGTCTCTTAGCTGCCCGAAATGTTTGGAATAAACAACCATCTTAGGACTAAGGCCCTCAAGGGTCATAATCCAAGTGGCTTGGATGTACTACCTGTAGGTATGCTCTCTACTCAACTGGTTTAAATGTTGCTTACATGGTAGTAGGTGACCTAGAGTGTCTAAGAGAACTTCAAAGGGGGAAGGTGATTAAGGAAGATGGTCATCTATTGAAATAACCTGGGAGGTTTCAAAAACCAACAATGTATACATCTAGGAGAGCCTCAAGAGGCAATAGCCTCAGATGAGCAGAGTGTAATGTACATATATTGATCCGTACTAGGAGCAGAGTCACCAAGTGTCTGAACCTTGTGAAAGAAAGAGACAGATTTGAGGAAGAGAAAAATGAGACCTTTCCCATATTGCTCATATGCTAGCTATAAATGTTGTTACATGTTGTGCATTAAAGTTGAAGGCATTTGATAGCAGAATGTCCTATTTTTAACAATTGATGATGAAACTGAAGTTCAAGTCATTGTATAAGAATATAAGTTGATAAGCACCACATACATTGACAAATTATTGGTCAGTGTCTCTCACAACCACAACAATTTCAAAATGATCAAAGCCACCTTCCTTGAAAACATTATGTTACTAGTTGAACCTTAGGATTGAGCTCTGTATTGCATCTCTTTCATTGTCATCCACCACTCACTATTTTTTGGATCCATGTTGTATGTATGACATTCTTTTTGTTTGACAAATTCATTTTTCAGCGTTCATAGTGAAAAGAAACCTTCATACATTAAACAAAAAAATATAATTTGTTATTAATTTATGATAAAAGTTGAACTTTTTGTTATTGATTCATGATAAAGTTAAACTTTGACATTGATCTTTGTACCTGTGTTGAGGACAAACATCTCATATAAAGGCCACAAAGCATAAGCTGATTAATCATAATTACTATATATCTATTTAGTGTAACCTCGTACATTACAATCTATGTTGCACGGGGACCCGTCCCCCCCAAAAAAACCTGCGTACCCGCCGTTCCCGCGTACCGGGGACTTGGGGATTCTTAGGAAACTTACCCAAATTGTTGGGGACTCGGGGACTTGCTGGCTGTCCCCAAGACTTTCTAGACAGATTTCAGGGACGTTACGAACATATTTCAAGAATGTTCTAGGCAGATTTCAGGGATTTTTTTGGGTAGATTTTGGGGATATTTAGGGCATATATCTTCAGTCTTGACAATCATGGAAATTGATGATTGGACAATAAGATCATTTTTCTCATCCATTATTTCTGTGTTGCATTGAATCTAAATCTGTTGTAAAAGTTGTAGCTCAAAACGTGGGTTTTGTATGATGGGTTTTGGTTTCTGGTGATTTAAATATTGTATTTTCAGCAACAAGGTTACAACAAACAAAGTTTCCATGTCAAAAAAACAATAAATGCAACATTTCAAAGGGCTGATCCTTATGGTTACTGTTCTTGTTCTTCTCATTTTTCTGGTCATCTTAGCTTTTACATATTGTACATGGGTTTTCAAGAGTCATTCAATTATAGTGCTTCCACCATCCCAACTTCAAGTATTGTGAAAACAATCAGATAGTAATGACTTCGATTGGGCACTAAATGTTTGAATAAATTCCTATTCAATCACATTCTTAATCTGAAATATGAATCTAATCTCTTTACAGAGCCAAAGTGTTTTATAGTGGTTTTCAACACAACCATAAAAATCTGCAAAACCTATTGAGAAGGGAATGTCTTTTATGTTTTAACATAATCGTCATTAACAAGAAATATGAGTAAGAAAAACTGCTATAGGGACATTTCTTATTTAAGTTTCCTAAAGCTAAACTGCATTTTTCTCTTGTCCAACATCCAATAATGAAATGTCACTCGACCCTTTTTTAAAATTGGTCGAGCTTTTTCAGAATTGGCAACTGTAAGCGTTGTGCATAACACTGTATAGTATAGCTTGATATGCTTACAAGCTTGAAGAAACTACAAATGTTTATGGTGAATTTTAATATATATATGTTTATTATTGCTGTCCCCTAAAAAATTTGGGGGTGCGCTCTAGCCGTCCCGGGGACGCGTCCCCCCGTCCCTGCCGTTCCCCCATCCCGAAAACCAATGCAACATAGATTACAATATATATCACACATATGTTGTACTTGTACTATCCTGCTTCATATCAA
>SNQJ01S0085090.1:34411-45190 GCA_010110895.2 Picea sitchensis | reverse complement strand
GTAGGTTCCTTTTCTATGAGATCACACATCAAAGCCATATAACCGGAGAATGGATTAGGTTTCTTTATTTGTCTCATGGTTCCTTATGGGGCACCATACTTCTCTCCATCTTGAATAAGTTCCCTTGCCCAAGATGGGTTTCTCTTGTGAGAGATCATCATTTGGAGAGGTTCTTGATATTCTGTTATATCACGATCTTCTGGAATCACATCATTAGGGGAAACTGTAACTTCACTCACTGGTTCTGCAACTTTGGCAGCTACAGGTTCTTCTTCATATACTTCTTCAATATGGGATCTCCTTGAATTCTTGAGTGATGCATCTTCATCAAAGGTTACATCTCTGATGATCTTAATATGATGGTAACCTGGTATGTAAATTATGAAGGCCTTAGATACCTCACAGTATCCAACAAATATTCCCTTATTTCCTAAAGGGTACAACCTGGTTCTTCTTTCTTTCAGAATGTGTACAAGCATTGGACAACCAAATATCTTGAGATGGCTTACTTCTGACTTCTTTTTGAAGAATTTTTTTTCAGGGGTTTTGAATCCAAGTGAACTATGGAATAGTCTGTTTTGGACATACATTGTTGTTCTCACTGCTTAAGTCCATAAGTGCATTGGAATATCTTGATCTTGGATCACAGTCTCCACTGCTCCCATTATAGTTCTATTCTTTCTTTCTGCTACACCATTTTGTTGAGGATTGTAGGGAGTGGTGAGATCCCTCTTAATCCCAACATCTCTGCAAAATATTACAAATTATTTTGAAGTGTTTTCTCCTCCATTATCTGACCTAAGTATCTTGATTTTTCTTTCAGAGATATTCTCTATCAAGGCTTTGAATTCCTTGAATTTTCTAAACACTTCATCTTTTGATTTCAATAAGTAAACCCAAGTATTGTGAGAATAATCATCAATAAATGACACATAATAGACATACCCACTAAGATAGGTTGATGGAATTGGGCCACATATATTTGAGTGGATGAGTTCTAAGATTCCTTCTGCTTTACTGTTGCTCTTCGGGAAATGATTCTTTATGTTCTTTTCTTGTGCACATCCCTTTTACACACCTTCATGATCAACCTTGAATTCTGGTAGACCTGTAACTACCTTTCTCACATATGGTAAGGCTTTGTAGTTGATGCGAGCTAGTATTCTATGCCAAAGTTCACATGGAATCTCAGTGGAGTGATTCAAAGCTTCATCTGAGTGACCTTTTAACTTATATAGACCACCTTCTTTTGTTCCAATGATAATTGCATCTTCTATGGTTTTTCCTTTAGGCCACATAAGAACTTCACCATCTATGAATGAAACTATAAATCCTTTCTTATCTAAATTTGAGATAGAAAATAATTTATTTGTCAAATCTGGTACATATAGTACATCCTTCATCTTCATCGGGGTCCCTGAATCAAGTTTGTAGGTGGATTCTCCCACTCCTTTGATAGGGTAATGGTAATCATCTCTGAGTGTAACTTTTTGGAGAAAGTTATTTTATGTAAGGATAGAGAGAATGTCTCTCTGACCTTTCATGTGATTAGAGGAACCACTGTCTATGAGCCAAGTATCATCTCCAGGTGACACAAATCATGAGAGTGAAGAAAATAAAACATAGTTTTCAATCTCTTCTTTAGTCATCTTCATGGGTGACTCATCATCTTCAATTGCATGGGCATGATGCCTGTTTTTATTTCTCGTCTTGTATTCTTCTCTTATGGATGGAAAATTATTAACGATATGTCCCATCTTATCACAATGATAACATTGATAAGAGGATAAATCTTTTACTCTTCTTTGTCCTTTCTGAAATGTCTGAAATCTCCTTGGAGGGTGAGATTCTTTATAGAAGTGGGTGAATCTCTTTGGGGAGTGAGATTCATTATGTAGGTGGGTCTCCTTCTGGAAGTGAGAAATTTTATTTCTTCCTTTAGAATGAGAATCTAGGGCTTGATCTTCATCCATTAATAATACTTCTTCTCAATTAGCTACGCTTGCTTCTTCTTGAACATATTCTTCCCAAAGACTGTCAAATTGAAGTTTTTCCTTTCTTGCACACATGGTTTGGATGAAGGAATCCCAAGGTCTTATGAGACCATTAAGAGCTTTCATTATGAGTTCATATTCATATAGGTTGTCTCCAATTGCTTCTAGTTGTTCCTTGAATTGAGAAATTCTAGAGAAATAGCCATGGACTATTTCTCCTTTCTGTATCCTTGTACTTTTGAGTTGGGTTCTCAGATTCATATTCCGGTTGATGTTATTTCCTTCATACATTTTGGTTAGGGAATCAAACATATATTTTGGAGTGTTATTAGAGGCCACTTGAAGGATCAACTAATATTTAATAGAGTTTGCAATGATTCTTTTGGCCCTAACCATATCCTTCTTGTACTTTGCTTTAGCTGCATCTTCTTCGGGTTCCAGTACATTTTCCTTTATGAATTTTGTGAGGTTATTCTCTTCAAGAATGAGTGAAATCCTATACTTCCAGGCATGGAATTTTTCCACACCTTCTAAATTTTCAACAAGCTTGGTGTTTGCAGACATCTTGACTTGGAGCTGGGAAAATGAGCAAAAAAATAAAGTGCTCATAAATTAAATCTGAACTTACCAGGAGGTGTGATGAGCTGAGGCGAGTGGGTTGGTGAAATCGGTTTTCATAAAATCCAATTTTTACCCTTGAAATTGAGCCTACATAGATCTGGATTGGTACTTCTAGTACTGGTTATGGTTTCTTGGTTTTCTGGTACCAGTGAAAACTAGGGTTTCACTTTTCAGAGGCTCTGGTCACTGAAAAGGTGCACTCAAGTTGCCAATGATTTCTCTAGGCTAGGGTGCACTTCCCTAGATGGTTTTTAGGTTGAAATTCCCTTCCAACAAAAGCCCCAATTTTCTTGTACAACAATAGTGACGTTTTTGGTTACCTAGTGAAAGGTGCTCTATTCATTCAAGCTATGATACCATGTTAAATTTAAAGTTGCTATTAAGTTCTTTTCAATTTACTAGACAATAATAGCATAAGCAGGATCACTGAAAGAAACACAATCACAAGGTACACAACATTTTATCCTAAGAAACCCTCATGGGGGAGAAAACCCAACAAAAACTTCCTTAATATAGATTGCCAATACAATGCCAAGAGACCAAAACACTAGAGAATATCCAAGACTGAGCAATGCGCCTCTCTCTCTTTTTTCTTCCAGCAAAAACTACCTCCAAACTTGCGCACTAGATGAGTGACTTGAGTGAGTGAGCTAATGAGGCACCATCCTCTCTTATTTATACCAGTTGAGAAGTGCTAGGGTTGTGTCTCTTCATTAGGCAGGGTTGACTTCTTCAACTAGTGGCTAAAACCACTTTAATTATCCCTGAGTGCGGACTTCTCAATTAGCACCATTTAATTAGGGTTCGGACAATCCACAAAAGGGGATTTGGTCATACATAAGCTCCAACACGATCAATCCAAAAAAGGGGATCGATCTATATAATAATAAATCAATTATAATTAGAATATTCTTCGCAGTTACAATATTTCAACACGTTTCCCATGTAAGGGAGTTATGTCGTGTTTTCATGAATGGTTTCCTTCTATTTATTTTGAAATCATCCTTGGATACCCAAACAAGTTTAAGGAGGGATGGTCAGAGAAATTTCCAAAATTCAAAGGGTTGGTTATTACTCATTTCACAAAGTTCTTAGGCTACTTTCATGGTATGGGTGAACATGAATATGTACATATAAAATGGTTTATAGTCTCCCTACCCTTTGACGTACAAGATTGGGTCAAATATTGTTGCAAATTGGAGAGCCATATATTCTCTCATAGACCTCATTAGTATATTCCTTGAGTATGGGAGCCCATAATATTAGACATAAGAGGACACTATTCAAGAACTCATAGCATCCCTTGAAGAAGAAGGTTTCTTCCATGACCATCTTATATAATACCTTCAAGAAACACATCGTTCCCAAGAAGAATACTCTATTGGGAGCATTCCTCATGATGAATACAATACATTGATAGTTGCTCCACTTGTTGAGGATGAATAAACATGTGAAGAACCAAAACAATGTGAATACTTCTCCCAAAGGTTGAAGGAAAGTGTCAGAGAAGATAAGAATTTTTGCAATGAATTGGTTGATCATTGCACATATATATGTCTTTTGGTTGGACTTTGGCACAAAGACATTATGAGCATGAACTCATAGTGGAGAGGTATGGGAAATGTCTCGAAATTTCGGTAGAGGAAGAGCTCACTAAAGCATATTTCTGAGTTTTTCCAAGATATTGGAGTATAACGTATAGGAAGAATAATGGGATGATTTAGAAGAAGATACAAATCTTGACAAATTTCTCCCACTAGACGATCAAGCGAACAATGAAGAATTTATTAGCAAAGAACCTCCATATCTTGAGCATGCCTTGTACGAAGAGGATTTCACATCTTTAAGGGAAGAACCTGAGGAAGAAGTTTGTCAAGAGGATTACCAACCCATTGAAGAGGAGCAAGAATCACCTCATGACTCCATTGAAGGAAACAAAGATTTGATTAAGGAATGGGAACCTAAAAGGGTGAATCATGAGGAAGATTAACAAATACATGAAGTGCAACATGAGCTGCCTTGCGAATATGTTGAAGAAGAAAACTTTGATAAAAAACACCACGTTGAATATTTAATCCACGAAGAGGCTCCTCATGAAGATGAAGCACCAATATTTGCTCGCCTATTTGATTAAGTCATCCAAATTTCCATTCCTCTTGAGCATGAAGAAAAGAACGCAGTGAGTTATACTCCTTTCCAAGTTTTCAATGTTGCTTTATTTCATGATTCAAAAAGTGAAGAAGTTCTAGAGGAACCCTTGGATGCACTAAAACATTCATGTTATAATAAAAGTGATGATGTGATTGAGAATATTGATGATTTTATACATGTGGGGAGACATGAATGGGATGCTATTTGTTTTGGTCTTAATGTAGATCATGTTTATGACATTGAAGGTTGTTTTCAATTATTTCCTTTAGAACAACCGTGTGTGATTGCTAAAGGCTCATATGGGTGGAAACATGAATATGACATGGTTATAAATTTATCCCGATCACCCAAGGATGACTTATTGCAACATTTTCATGATGATTTCTGGTCATATCCTCAAGGGTTTGATACATTTTCTTTGGATCACTTGGATTTATTCTACGAAGAATATTTTCAACCACTTCTAGGTTCTAACTTTTATGAGGGTAAGGACATGGTTTTCCTAGAGAAAGATTTTTGTGAAAAGAGTTTTCGACCTTCTCCCTTTTCACCTTGATTTTTTGCTATAGATGCAATTGGGAGTTTTCTTCTTGATAGTTATTTCCCTGTTGGGAAGAGTTGTTTTCAACCTATGGTTTGTTGTGAGGATTTTCGGTTTCACACACAAGACTAACAAGTCTTAGGTTAGGAGCATTTTTTTTTTCTCTAAGCCTGATTTGATCCCTTATATTGTGCTCTCTTCTGCCACGAGAAACCTTAGAGTGTTCCTTAAGTTCATTTTCATCCCTTCACGATCTTCGAGTGATGGATTGATAGTTGAGGATGAGGATCTACCTTTTTTTTTTCTTTCAGCCTTGTCTTGGGATGGATAGGGCAGGGTTGTGGTGATGCATATTTGCATGAATTTGTCCCTCCCTCCCACCTCCATGAGTTGGATTTTATGATTGGTTATGGTATAATGTTTGTTCCAACTCATGATCTCTTGGTGCTTGACTTGTCATTGTTTTGGCTTATTATTAAGCACAAGGGTAGATATTTTGATACAATGCTGGGACGTTTTTGTCAATTTTCACATGAAAATCTATGTGACTAATTTCATATCTGGAAATTTCTTCCTAGTGATCTAACAATAAAACCATAGCTATTATTACTGAACAACTTTACATTGAAAATTTTGACTGAAAACATATGCAACATAAACACAAAGATCGGAGATGAATCATTAATATACATGAGACACAATTACATTTTTGTAATCTTGTTAACATCAGAAATCCTGAGGGAAAAAATGACCCTCCCAGCCAATACTATATCACCAAAACTCTAGGACAACCTTGTCCTCCAAAGTCACCAAAACTGAGAACAACCTTGTTCTCCAATAGCCATACAAATCAGGAAACCAAACCTTAGCAATATCCCTGAGAATCTCCTCTGCACATGAATATGTTGTAGACCACCTGTATGGATTGCTAACGTTGCCTATCATCCTATATAGATTTGTACCGTCCCAGAAACTCAGATATACAATTCACCGTATTAGTAATCCACGTACATACACTGTTTTCTCTCCTGCAAACTACATATACCCTATACATGATTTGTCCTTCTACAACATACATATATACATTCTTCATCCTCCTACAAACCACATATTGTATGAAAAATTCACTTTGCATGTGGGACCTTCTTCGCTTCTATCTTCAGAGCCATATTCTCCACCTTGCAAGCTTACCCTTTGTTGAGATCACTAATCCTCCTTGGCACAAGTGCAGACTCACTTATGCAACTCCATCATGTCACCACACTATTTACATGATGTGTAATGTCACAATGACCTCTTTTCTTTATATACAATCCTTACGGGTCAACATAGAAGCCCCTCCACAAGTTAACATCAAATTAGTCTTTCCTTGTGGGTGTGAGGCCCCGACACAAGCCCACAAATCCCATCATCAAACCCATGAATCCCCCACTCAAATCCAAGGGGGTTTTGACCAAACCAAAAGTGTGATATAGTTCCCATGACAATTCCCACATTCCCAACACCTAGGTTCATGTGAGAATACCTTCCTGAAGCTACAAAAATCAACACTCCCTCTTAGCGAGGAAGGTATTCTCACCACACTCCACAAGTGGGAATGCCTCCCGATGCTACCAAAGAATCAACACTCCCTCTTAGTGAGAGATGCATTAAATCTTCCATCATCACCATGAAGTAGCTCTGTCTCATGTATTGGATCCTCTACCACAACTTCTCTCCAATCCATTTGAATGACTGCTCCCTCTGTCACTTAAACAAATCTTGATCTCCAGTCCTCTTGATTGGATGCATCCTTGGTCACTAAATAAAATCATGTTTTCTGACATGATCCCATCCTAGAAGACATCCTACTCCTAGAATCCTCCTTCCTCTGAACCTCATGTCTGACCATCTCAACCCATGACACCTACATGTTAGCCTTGGAATATGCCTCTCTCCCATATGGACCTTAAGGTTGGCTCCCATTGAGTGACTTACTCTCCATCTAAGCCTCCTAACTCCCTCTCAAGTCAAACTCTCTCTGAGCCTCCTGACTCCCTCTGAGCCTCTTGAATCGCTCTAAAGTTGGAATCCCTTTGATTCTCTTGAATCCATATGAGTCCACACAACCTTTGGATCTACCTGCTCCATGTCCACTATCCTCTACAAAGTTCCGGGAAGCTTCTCCTCCCTAATATATTATGAGAGTTGAATCCCTATGAAATCTAGCTCCCTCTGAGTCGATACTACTAGTGGGGCCACCTGCCTCACCATTCGTGGAGCTACATACTCCCTCTGTACCTGTGTTTCTGGTGGGGCCACCTGCCTCACCACTGGTTGAGCTAGATGATCCTCCTCATCTATCTCTATACTCTTTTTGGTCACATCACACATAAGTTGTCCCTCTCTAACTCTAGGAACCACTACTGAACTGAATCTAGATCCTCTGGGCATAAAAAACACCTATCTAACTAAAAATAATATGTGGTACCCCTTTCTCTCAATATCTAAGACTGAGAGAACACTCCTCTTAAGTTTTGGAACCCATAACACATTTGACACTCTTAACACCTCTCTTGAATCGAATTGGAGTGATACTATACCAGATCCTTGTATTGCATGCTTGAATCCTGTGCCAAGATCCACACATAAGTATGATCCAATCTATGTGAAAGTGTCAAACAAATATATAACACCTGTCATATGGAAGAATGCTTCTCTATCCACCAACTAAGTCCCCTTGCTGGAGACTATACCTGAAAGGGCAGAGACCAATAATATCTCCCTCTGGAACTTGTCTATAACCTCATCAATCTCTGCTGCTGATTCCTGCTGCCTTCTTCCCCTTCCCCTCCGGTGTGGACATTGTGAAGCAAAATGACCATAGTCATGAAACTCAAACTTTCTGTATCCTCCTTGTAAACCAACCGAGTCTCCTTTTGAATACAATCAATCCATATCCTCTCAAACCCTATAGACATCTCTCGTGCACAAATCCCCTGCACAAAAGGTTCCCAAAACCTATAAATACCAACTCAACATCCAATAACACATGTCCATATCAAAATAAAATTGCATAGTCCTACTCCTCAATCCATGAGGATGAGAAAACACTCCTGGCACCCATAACACATTTTCGACTCACAACAGACCCCCTAACTCCATTTGGAATACCACTACTCCAGATCCCTGTACTACATGTCTAGTCCTCCTACCAAGCTCCTCGTACATACCCAATTCAGACACTATGAAGTTCACGAACAAATCTTGTGCTCCAATCATGTGCCTCTAGCTCCCACTGTATAAGAACCATGCAATCCTCCAAGGAAAGAATCCTGCTTCCCCAAGTCACAACCATCCAATGAACTTCTACCCAAGTCCATAATCTAAGTCACCAAAAAATCTTTGTGTCTGCACATGCTACTGCTAATCCCGTGTCCTCATTTGAATAGTCCCAAGATGCGGTTGGACACTCAGTCTAGTCCACTCTAGACCACTGTAGCTCATCTTTGCAAGTATCCTCATCCTCCTGGGTGAAGTACCTCATACATTTCCATACCTCGACACTGTGCAACTCTCTGGCTCGATGAAGACTCTATCTCATCAACCTAACATACACACAAAACTATCTCATATGTGCCAAAGAATATGAGCTGCACCCATCGAAACTCACTATGAAAAGCCACCATAAGTCCATCCACAGGGTTGGAAATATGCCACACAACATACTATTGTGATCCAGACTCTCCCCCAATCCACTAGAACTCCCAACCTACCACACCACCGAGATGCAATATTCCATAACTCCTCGTTTGGATAGTCTGCTCCATGTCTCAAACCAGAGACCATCTAATATGTTTCCACCTGCAACTGTAGCTCCCTCTCAGAGGTATCTCCTTATCTCTCTCAGATCTATCTAATGTGACCTGCCTGGAACAAGAACAAGAACAAGAACAACACTCCTCCAATGTTGTACCAAATAATGTGTCTCTAGATGATCCCCTTCTCTTCAGATCCAAATCTCTAACACCATGTCAATTTTCACATGCAACTCCATGTGACCAATTTCAGATCTAAAAATTGCTTCCTAATGACCTAACAATAAAACACTAGCTGTTATCATTGAACAAATTTACATTGAAATTATTGAATGAAAATATATGCAGTAGAAACACAAAGATTAGAGATGAATCATCAATATACATGAGACACAATTTCAATTCTACAATCTTGTTAACATCATAAATCCTAGGGAAAAACCAACCCTCCCAGCCAATAGAATATCACCAAAATATGAGGACAACCTTGTCCTCCAAATTCACCAAAAATGAGAACAACTTTGTTCTCCAATAACCATACAAATTAGAAAACCAAACCTCATTAATATCCCTGGGAATCTCCTCTGCACACAAATCTTCTATAGATCACTTGTACGACCTGATGACATTACCTGTTAGCCAATACAAATATGTACCTACCAAGAAACTCAGATACACGATTCACCCTACTGTAAATCTATGTACATACATTGTTTTCTCTCCTATAAACTGTGTATACCCTATACCTGATTCGTCCTTCTGCAACCCACATATATACGCGCTTCGTCCTCCTATAAACCACATATTGTACGAAAAATTTGTTCCACACGTGCAACCTTCTTTGCTTCTATCTCTAGAGCCAGATTCTCCACCTTGCAGAATTCCCCTTTATTGAGATCACCAATCCTCCTTGGTACAAGTGCAGAATCACTTATGCCAATTCCATCATGTCACCACACTATCTACATGATGTGTAATGTCACAATGACCTCTCTTATTTATATAAAATCCTTAGGGGTTAACATAGAATCCCCTCCACAATTCAATGTCAAATTAGGCTTTCCTTGTGGGTGTGAATCCCCAACACAAGCCCACAAAGCCCATCTTTAAACCCATGAATCCCCCACTCAAATCCAAGGGGGTTTTCACCAAACTGAAAGTTTGATGTGGTACCCACGATGATTCCCACATGCCCAACACCTAGGGTCATGTGAGAATACCCGCCTGAAGCTACAAAAATCAGTAAGTTTAACTGTTTATATGCTTATACCTAGCATTTTAGTTGTACCTTAGATTAGTGTAGGTTAGGTAGGACATTTTTATCTTGCATTGCATTTTAATATGTGTTTTCATATCATGCATTCATGCTAGTATAGTATTGCATCCTATTGTATATATTGCATTTCATTTGTATATAGTGCATACATGTTAGGAACTTGTATTTTATCATAGTGTATTATTGCTTTATCATTTGTAGTTTTCGTGAAATTTTTTCCTTTCAGCATGATTTTGGATTTATCACTGACCTTGATGGATCACCTCCATCGACTGATACTTCTAAAGGGTGTTTTTGTTTGAAGTGGGAAAAATATTGGAGGTCTTGGAAAACCAGATATGATGAGGTTCCCATGAACTCTATATTGAGAAAATGTCCCCATGTTGGAGCCAAATGTTA
>SNQJ01S0085090.1:0-34401 GCA_010110895.2 Picea sitchensis | reverse complement strand
GTAAGGATTGTATATAAAGAAAAGAGGTCATTGTGACATTACACATCATGTAAATAGTGTGGTGACATGATGGAGTTGCATAAGTGAGTCTGCACTTGTGCCAAGGAGGATTAGTGATCTCAACAAAGGGTAAGCTTGCAAGGTGGAGAATATGGCTCTGAAGATAGAAGCGAAGAAGGTCCCACATGCAAAGTGAATTTTTCATACAATATGTGGTTTGTAGGAGGATGAAGAATGTATATATGTATGTTGTAGAAGGACAAATCATGTATAGGGTATATGTAGTTTGCAGGAGAGAAAACAGTGTATGTACGTGGATTACTAATACGGTGAATTGTATATCTGAGTTTCTGGGACGGTACAAATCTATATAGGATGATAGGCAACGTTAGCAATCCATACAGGTGGTCTACAACATATTCATGTGCAGAGGAGATTCTCAGGGATATTGCTAAGGTTTGGTTTCCTGATTTGTATGGCTATTGGAGAACAAGGTTGTTCTCAGTTTTGGTGACTTTGGAGGACAAGGTTGTCCTAGAGTTTTGGTGATATAGTATTGGCTGGGAGGGTCATTTTTTCCCTCAGGATTTCTGATGTTAACAAGATTACAAAAATGTAATTGTGTCTCATGTATATTAATGATTCATCTCCGATCTTTGTGTTTATGTTGCATATGTTTTCAGTCAAAATTTTCAATGTAAAGTTGTTCAGTAATAATAGCTATGGTTTTATTGTTAGATCACTAGGAAGAAATTTCCAGATATGAAATTAGTCACATAGATTTTCATGTGAAAATTGACAAAAACGTCCCAGCATTGTATCAAAATATCTACCCTTGTGCTTAATAATAAGCCAAAACAATGACAAGTCAAGCACCAAGAGATCATGAGTTGGAACAAACATTATACCATAACCAATCATAAAATCCAACTCATGGAGGTGGGAGGGAGGGACAAATTCATGCAAATATGCATCACCACAACCCTGCCCTATCCATCCCAAGACAAGGCTGAAAGAAAAAAAAAAGGTAGATCCTCATCCTCAACTATCAATCCATCACTCGAAGATCGTGAAGGGATGAAAATGAACTTAAGGAACACTCTAAGGTTTCTCGTGGCAGAAGAGAGCACAATATAAGGGATCAAATCAGGCTTAGAGAAAAAAAAAATGCTCCTAACCTAAGACTTGTTAGTCTTGTGTGTGAAACCGAAAATCCTCACAACAAACCATAGGTTGAAAACAACTCTTCCCAACAGGGAAATAACTATCAAGAAGAAAACTCCCAATTGCATCTATAGCAAAAAATCAAGGTGAAAAGGGAGAAGGTCGAAAACTCTTTTCACAAAAATCTTTCTCTAGGAAAACCATGTCCTTACCCTCATAAAAGTTAGAACCTAGAAGTGGTTGAAAATATTCTTCGTAGAATAAATCCAAGTGATCCAAAGAAAATGTATCAAACCCTTGAGGATATGACCAGAAATCATCATGAAAATGTTGCAATAAGTCATCCTTGGGTGATCGGGATAAATTTATAACCATGTCATATTCATGTTTCCACCCATATGAGCCTTTAGCAATCACACACGGTTGTTCTAAAGGAAATAATTGAAAACAACCTTCAATGTCATAAACATGATCTACATTAAGACCAAAACAAATAGCATCCCATTCATGTCTCCCCACATGTATAAAATCATCAATATTCTCAATCACATCATCACTTTTATTATAACATGAATGTTTTAGTGCATCCAAGGGTTCCTCTAGAACTTCTTCACTTTTTGAATCATGAAATAAAGCAACATTGAAAACTTGGAAAGGAGTATAACTCACTGCGTTCTTTTCTTCATGCTCAAGAGGAATGGAAATTTGGATGACTTAATCAAATAGGCGAGCAAATATTGGTGCTTCATCTTCATGAGGAGCCTCTTCGTGGATTAAATATTCAACGTGGTGTTTTTTATCAAAGTTTTCTTCTTCAACATATTCGCAAGGCAGCTCATGTTGCACTTCATGTATTTGTTAATCTTCCTCATGATTCACCCTTTTAGGTTCCCATTCCTTAATCAAATCTTTGTTTCCTTCAATGGAGTCATGAGGTGATTCTTGCTCCTCTTCAATGGGTTGGTAATCCTCTTGACAAACTTCTTCCTCAGGTTCTTCCCTTAAAGATGTGAAATCCTCTTCGTACAAGGCATGCTCAAGATATGGAGGTTCTTTGCTAATAAATTCTTCATTGTTCGCTTGATCGTCTAGTGGGAGAAATTTGTCAAGATTTGTATCTTCTTCTAAATCATCCCATTATTCTTCCTATACGTTATACTCCAATATCTTGGAAAAACTCAGAAATATGCTTTAGTGAGCTCTTCCTCTACCGAAATTTCGAGACATTTCCCATACCTCTCCACTATGAGTTCATGCTCATAATGTCTTTGTGCCAAAGTCCAACCAAAAGACATATATATGTGCAATGATCAACCAATTCATTGCAAAAATTCTTATCTTCTCTGACACTTTCCTTCAACCTTTGGGAGAAGTATTCACATTGTTTTGGTTCTTCACATGTTTATTCATCCTCAACAAGTGGAGCAACTATCAATGTATTGTATTCATCATGAGGAATGCTCCCAATAGAGTATTCTTCTTGGGAACGATGTGTTTCTTGAAGGTATTATATAAGATGGTCATGGAAGAAACCTTCTTCTTCAAGGGATGCTATGAGTTCTTGAATAGTGTCCTCTTATGTCTAATATTATGGGCTCCCATACTCAAGGAATATACTAATGAGGTCTATGAGAGAATATATGGCTCTCCAATTTGCAACAATATTTGACCCAATCTTGTACGTCAAAGGGTAGGGAGACTATAAACCATTTTATATGTACATATTCATGTTCACCCATACCATGAAAGTAGCCTAAGAACTTTGTGAAATGAGTAATAACCAACCCTTTGAATTTTGGAAATTTCTCTGACCATCCCTCCTTAAACTTGTTTGGGTATCCAAGGATGATTTCAAAATAAATAGAAGGAAACCATTCATGAAAACACGACATAACTCCCTTACATGGGAAACGTGTTGAAATATTGTAACTGCGAAGAATATTCTAATTATAATTGATTTATTATTATATAGATCGATCCCCTTTTTTGGATTGATCGTGTTGGAGCTTATGTATGACCAAATCCCCTTTTGTGGATTGTCCGAACCCTAATTAAATGGTGCTAATTGAGAAGTCCGCACTCAGGGATAATTAAAGTGGTTTTAGCCACTAGTTGAAGAAGTCAACCCTGCCTAATGAAGAGACACAACCCTAGCACTTCTCAACTGGTATAAATAAGAGAGGATGGTGCCTCATTAGCTCACTCACTCAAGTCACTCATCTAGTGCGCAAGTTTGGAGGTAGTTTTTGCTGGAAGAAAAAAGAGAGAGAGGCGCATTGCTCAGTCTTGGATATTCTCTAGTGTTTTGGTCTCTTGGCATTGTATTGGCAATCTATATTAAGGAAGTTTTTGTTGGGTTTTCTCCCCCATGAGGGTTTCTTAGGATAAAATGTTGTGTACCTTGTGATTGTGTTTCTTTCAGTGATCCTGCTTATGCTATTATTGTCTAGTAAATTGAAAAGAACTTAATAGCAACTTTAAATTTAACATGGTATCATAGCTTGAATGAATAGAGCACCTTTCACTAGGTAACCAAAAACGTCACTATTGTTGTACAAGAAAATTGGGGCTTTTGTTGGAAGGGAATTTCAACCTAAAAACCATCTAGGGAAGTGCACCCTAGCCTAGAGAAATCATTGGCAACTTGAGTGCACCTTTTCAGTGACCAGAGCCTCTGAAAAGTGAAACCCTAGTTTTCACTGGTACCAGAAAACCAAGAAACCATAACCAGTACTAGAAGTACCAATCCAGATCTATGTAGGCTCAATTTCAAGGGTAAAAATTGGATTTTATGAAAACCGATTTCACCAACCCACTCGCCTCAGCTCATCACACCTCCTGGTAAGTTCAGATTTAATTTATGAGCACTTTATTTTTTTGCTCATTTTCCCAGCTCCAAGTCAAGATGTCTGCAAACACCAAGCTTGTTGAAAATTTAGAAGGTGTGGAAAAATTCCATGCCTGGAAGTATAGGATTTCACTCATTCTTGAAGAGAATAACCTCACAAAATTCATAAAGGAAAATGTACTGGAACCCGAAGAAGATGCAGCTAAAGCAAAGTACAAGAAGGATATGGTTAGGGCCAAAAGAATCATTGCAAACTCTATTAAATATTAGTTGATCCTTCAAGTGGCCTCTAATAACACTCCAAAATATATGTTTGATTCCCTAACCAAAATGTATGAAGGAAATAACATCAACCGGAATATGAATCTGAGAACCCAACTCAAAAGTACAAGGATACAGAAAGGAGAAATAGTCCATGGCTATTTCTCTAGAATTTCTCAATTCAAGGAACAACTAGAAGCAATTGGAGACAACCTATATGAATATGAACTCATAATGAAAGCTCTTAATGGTCTCATAAGACCTTGGGATTCCTTCATCCAAACCATGTGTGCAAGAAAGGAAAAACTTCAATTTGACAGTCTTTGGGAAGAATATGTTCAAGAAGAAGCAAGCGTAGCTAATTGAGAAGAAGTATTATTAATGGATGAAGATCAAGCCCTAGATTCTCATTCTAAAGGAAGAAATAAAATTTCTCACTTCCAGAAGGAGACCCACCTACATAATGAATCTCACTCCCCAAAGAGATTCACCCACTTCTATAAAGAATCTCACCCTCCAAGGAGATTTCAGACATTTCAGAAAGGACAAAGAAGAGTAAAAGATTTATCCTCTTATCAATGTTATCATTGTGATAAGATGGGACATATCGTTAATAATTTTCCATCCATAAGAGAAGAATACAAGACGAGAAATAAAAACAGGCATCATGCCCATGCAATTGAAGATGATGAGTCACCCATGAAGATGACTAAAGAAGAGATTGAAAACTATGTTTTATTTTCTTCACTCTCATGATTTGTGTCACCTGGAGATGATACTTGGCTCATAGACAGTGGTTCCTCTAATCACATGAAAGGTCAGAGAGACATTCTCTCTATCCTTACATAAAATAACTTTCTCCAAAAAGTTACACTCAGAGATGATTACCATTACCCTATCAAAGGAGTGGGAGAATCCACCTACAAACTTGATTCAGGGACCCCGATGAAGATGAAGGATGTACTATATGTACCAGATTTGACAAATAAATTATTTTCTATCTCAAATTTAGATAAGAAAGGATTTATAGTTTCATTCATAGATGGTGAAGTTCTTATGTGGCCTAAAGGAAAAACCATAGAAGATGCAATTATCATTGGAACAAAAGAAGGTGGTCTATATAAGTTAAAAGGTCACTCAGATGAAGCTTTGAATCACTCCACTGAGATTCCATGTGAACTTTGGCATAGAATACTAGCTCGCATCAACTACAAAGCCTTACCATATGTGAGAAAGGTAGTTACAGGTCTACCAGAATTCAAGGTTGATCATGAAGGTGTGTAAAAGGGATGTGCACAAGAAAAGAACATAAAGAATCATTTCCCGAAGAGCAACAGTAAAGCAGAAGGAATCTTAGAACTCATCCACTCAAATATATGTGGCCCAATTCCATCAACCTATCTTAGTGGGTATGTCTATTATGTGTCATTTATTGATGATTATTCTCACAATACTTGGGTTTACTTATTGAAATCAAAAGATGAAGTGTTTAGAAAATTCAAGGAATTCAAAGCCTTGATAGAGAATATCTCTGAAAGAAAAATCAAGATACTTAGGTCAGATAATGGAGGAGAAAACACTTCAAAATAATTTGTAATATTTTGCAGAGATGTTGGGATTAAGAGGGATCTCACCACTCCCTACAATCCTCAACAAAATGGTGTAGCAGAAAGAAAGAATAGAACTATAATGGGAGCAGTGGAGACTGTGATCCAAGATCAAGATATTCCAATGCACTTATGGACTTAAGCAGTGAGAACAACAATGTATGTCCAAAACAGACTATTCCATAGTTCACTTGGATTCAAAACCCCTGAAAAAAAATTCTTCAAAAAGAAGTCAGAAGTAAGCCATCTCAAGATATTTGGTTGTCCAATGCTTGTACACATTCTGAAAGAAAGAAGAACCAGGTTGTACCCTTTAGGAAATAAGGGAATATTTGTTGGATACTGTGAGGTATCTAAGGCCTTCATAATTTACATACCAGGTTACCATCATATTAAGATCATCAGAGATGTAACCTTTGATGAAGATGCATCACTCAAGAATTCAAGGAGATCCCATATTGAAGAAGTATATGAAGAAGAACCTGTAGCTGCCAAAGTTGCAGAACCAGTGAGTGAAGTTACAGTTTCCCCTAATGATGTGATTCCAGAAGATCGTGATATAACAGAATATCAAGAACCTCTCCAAATGATGATCTCTCACAAGAGAAACCCATCTTGGGCAAGGGAACTTATTCAAGATGGAGAGAAGTATGGTGCCCCATAAGGAACCATGAGACAAATAAAGAAACCTAATCCATTCTCCGGTTATATGGCTTTGATGTGTGATCTCATAGAAAAGGAACCTACTTGCTTTGAAGAAGCCATTCAGAAGAAATAATGGGAAGATTCCATGACAAAAGAATATCAATCCATTATAAAGAATGATGTATGGGAAATAGTTCCCAAACTAAAGGACAAAGATGTGGTATCTTCCAAATGGTTATACAAGATAAAACATGCTACATATGGAATTATTGAAAAACATAAAGCAAGGTTTGTAGCTCGTGGATTTTCTCAAAAGGAAGCATTGATTATGAATAGACGTTTGCTCCTGTAGCCAGATACACTTCTATCAAAACCATCATAGCCGTTGCAGCCAAGATGAAGTGGAAGTTACACCAGATGGATATGAAAACAACCTTCTTAAATGGTGTTATTGAAGAAGAAGTGTATATAGAACAAACTCAAGGGTTTGGAGTTGAATATAGAAAAACTCATGTTTGCAAGTTGAAGAAGGCTCTGTATAGGTTGAAGCAAGCTCCTAGTGCTTGGTATGGAAGAATTGACAATTTCCTGAAGAGCTTAGGCTTTACCAAGAGTTAAGTTGATTCTAACCTTTACTTCATGGTTATGAATGATGAGCATGTTATATTTTTGTTGTATGTCGATGACTTATTCTTAAGTGAAGAAGAAAATCTCATCATTGATTGTAAGAAAAATCTCACTGCAGAATTTGAGATGAAATACCTAGGCCTAATGCATTACTTCTTAGATCTTGAGGTTTGGCAGAGCCTAGAGAAGATCTTCCATAACCAAGGGAAGTATGCAGTTGAAATTATGAAGAGGTTTGATATGTTGGAATGTAAATCCATGAACACGCCCATGGAAACAAAGTTGAAGCTCCTAGTTGATACTTCAACAGAATTGGTTGATGCTACATTGTACAGATGGATCATTGGATCGTTGATGTATCTGACGAATACCAAGCCCGATATATGTTTTTTTGTGAACACCTTGAGTCAGTATCTGGTAGATCTCAAACGTGTTCACCTTGTTTCTATAAAACAAGTGATGAGATACCTTAAGGGTATGTTAGACTTCGGTCTATGTTATACTAGAGATCATGACTTCAGACTGATTGGTTATACTGATTCATATTGGGCTGGAAGTGTTTCTAATAGAAAGAGAACTTTAGTATGTTGTTTCATTATGGGATCAACCATGACTTCATGGCAGAGTAGGAAGAAATCTAGTATTTCTCTCAGCACGGCAAAAGCGAAATACATTGCACCATGTTCGGCCAGTTCTGAAGCCATATGATTTCAGAAGTTGTTGACAGGTCTATTTGATTTGCAAATGGAAGCAACCATGATTATATGTGATAACCAGAGTTTCATAAATATGACAGAGAACCATGTGTTCCATGATAAGTCGAAACACATATAAATCTAGTATCATTACATTCATGATATGTGTTGACGATTAAAATCACAATGAGGTTTTTTCCCACAAAGTATTGCTAAAGCCTGTTATTATAAGCTAACAAGATATATGATACTAGTAGGTGGGAACCCTTTGTAGATTGGGAGATGGGATCTAGTTCTTATTTCATTTTTATGTTGCTATTCAACATTGCTTACAGGGTTCTTAATGATTGATTAAATCTTGGTTTTATTGGCAATGGATGAGGCCTATTATGTGTTGGTTCTGATTGTGACAAATGAATGATGGATAAGGCATGTTGTGTGTTGTTTCGATAGATCTAGGATCTAATTTCATGTTATGATGGCCTATGTTATCCATTGTTATCCTTGCTATATGTTCCTGGATTCATTACTGTGACACCTGCACAAGAGACATGTTAGTAACAACATATAAGAAGCAATTGAAAAGAAATAAAAGTAATATAAAAAAAATGCAAAAGGAAGAGATTAAACTATGCTAATACTCTACTCTACATTCATTGAAATTAAAATATCGTTGTTAGTCCTAGCTAACAAGTTAATAGATATGTGATTTATTGATTTATATGGAACATAGTTGATATGTGTTATGGTTGGCCATGGTTAAATGTGATATGGGTGGTGCATTTTGCAAGTGATGGGTGTTAAGTTCGATGCATAGATTTATTAAGCGGATTAATGGAAGGTTGGTCAGTGTGTACTAAGGAATTGAATGAGTGGGGGTGGAGGCAACGTGCATTTACTGCACGTCACTCATACTCCTTCCACT
Organism: Picea sitchensis; assembly: GCA_010110895.2. Taxonomy (NCBI): domain Eukaryota; kingdom Viridiplantae; phylum Streptophyta; class Pinopsida; order Pinales; family Pinaceae; genus Picea; species Picea sitchensis. Next base: position 25,629 of record SNQJ01S0085090.1, on the reverse strand, counting down.
GTCCGTCACCCTAGCTTGGAAATTGTTCAACTGTGATTTGTTGTGGTTAGGATCCGACTTTCAAGCAGAGGAAGAACTGCTCGGCCAAGCTCACGTTTTTAAGGTTCGCTTGGTTACAGGTATGTATTTTCTCCATCCATGAATATGCTCTAGTTATGAAAAATAAATTGGCTCGATGATGTATGGGTATGTGCTTTCCTTAAGTCTGGAAACTGTGTAAATTTGTGATATTTTTTTGGAATGAATGGTTGGTGTGGTTTCATTGCAATAATGTTTGAATTTATAGTTTCATTGATCGTTTTGAATTTAGAAGCCATGAAGGCTCTATGTCATACTTATTGGTCTTGGTTGAAGGGTTTCCATTTGGTCCAAATTGGTTGGTTGTCTCCACGCTTTCTTATCACCATACCCATTCATTTGTTGTTATGGGGTTTGTCGGGTTTGAAACACTGTGTGCCACTACGTATCGTTCACTTGGGTATGGGTTTGTTCATGTTACTAGTGTTTGTGTAGGGGGTTATGATAGTTTTTATGCCAAAGGGCTTGCTTAAGGTTGATTGCTACTTCTTGGCTCTATTTTATCTTGTCATTCTTGGGTTGATTGGTAAAACCACGAGGGTTATACCATGTGTGTTCTAAGTGTTGTTACAAGACCGAAGTGAAGCCTTGCTCCTCTGTTCATAGTCTCTCCTATCATGTGAGTTGTCACCTTGTCTGCGAGTTAGTGGTGGTATACCCTGTGTGTGCATCGTTGGTCTCATAAGTTCTCACCCGATGGTGGCGGTCAACTCCAGTATCCCTGTGTTGGTCCATAGGGTGAATCCTTGATTACTCAAAGCCTAGTTTTGATAAAAGGAACCCGTTATGTCTTGTTGGATACATGGTTGATGGTTATGAGTTATTGGTGCATCGTCGATAGTGTTCTATTATTGTCCCATCTCTATTAATTATCCTGACAATGGTTCTGGTTATTGGTATTTAGTCACTGCAATTGGTTATTATAACAGCCTAATTGATAAGCTCAACATTGTTAATTGGTTTATTGGAGAAATGAGATCAAATACACAGTCGTTGTCTTTTACATGGTGATTATTGATTTGTTAACCCGACATTATTTTTAATTGATTAAGTCACAACAATGTTTTCACGCATGATGTGTGGGTATGTGTATCCTTCCTACAACATGTTATGTTGATTTGATGGTTGATGTGACTGTGTGTTTTAAATTGACAATGGAAGAATTGCAATCATGGTAATTATGGCATGGCCATCCACTATATATGTTATGGATATTATTTGATTGCGCCATCAGTCATGGTCACAGGTTCTTAAACAATATGGTTTTCTTGCAAATTTGATCAATTTATGAGATGAGATCGGGCCTACTGTTGCTACCTCGTTATATTGATTGGTATCCTAGCATTGTGGTGGATGTTTAGATTCAAAGTAGTTGGACCTGTATAGTCACATAAATACTTTTTGTTTTGTCGAATGGTTTGTGTATTCCAAGTAGTATGAGTTAAAATGGTGATTGTTTTCTGTGTGTTTAAATGGCAAGTCAGGATCTTTGCAATTAAAATATTGATGGTTGTATTTGGTTGTCCTTTATGTGCATTGATGAACATCATGCATCGTAGTAGAGATATACACAGGTTTTGTGATAGTATAATCTCATTACAATTTAATTATTAAATGAATTAAAAGACATAATCGGGCATGAATTTTGAGTCTATATTTGATGATTGAAATAATTCGTGGGTAGTGGTTGATGAGTTGATGCTGAATAGAGTGGAAATAAGTGATTGTGTATTCATTTGGGAATTGTTTTAAAATATTAAATGGACAATGACAAGAAACATAACTCTTATGTAGGTTGTTGTGGAATGCATGTTGTCCTTTTTGGTGACACTGTGTTGAAAATCTTATTACAAACAGTGAACAAGTCAATGCACATAATTAATTGAATTATGCACAGTAATTTTAATTTGATCATGGTGATTATTTGGTTGGTGTTATTTCCTTTTACGGAATGGTTTTATGGATTACTTAATTAATTTTATGAAAAACATTCGCTCTCTTTCCCTACCATTATTTCACTTTTCACTAATTACAACCCCATTGCCTTCCCACATTCATTTTTCACTCCCTGTTCTAAAATTTAATTACAGTCAAGAAGAATTATGTATTGAAGAAGTTTGAAGTCACAGTTTCTTGGTTGGATCACAGTGATATTTTCTTTGGTTTTCATTACAGTTGATTGTTTGTTTTCTTTGAGCAGTGACCATGTTTCTTTTCTGCCTCATTTTATCATGTTTCGCTCAATACAAACCCCTCGCATATTCGAGGACCTTTTGTTCATCCCCTGCTCATTGACAATAGTTAAACAATTTATATGGATTGGATTGCATGAGTCTGATATGTTGTTGAGCCAAAGTCTATTTCAAATTTTTAAGGAGTTATCATGTATGGTTGTAAAGGAACTATTTGCTAATCAATCATGCATGCAGGAATGAGATTTTTCAGCCAAGGTAGCCATGGTAGAGGCAACCGAGGGAGAGGTAATTGGAACAGAGCACCAAGAAGGTTGTTTGCACAGGGGCAGACCCAGGGCTCAACGCTTCAACAATGCACCAACAAAACCCTAACTATTGGCCCTTTCTGCAACACCTACGAAGCATATGCAGTCTCACTCGAGGTAGAGGCAAGGGGGGGTTGCAGGACTCAAGTGTCTACAACCAAGATGGGACATAGATATGTGATTACAACACTTAGAAAAGTACTTAGAAGATAACATGCATTATTTCATGAGTCTCATTCACATCGCATATTAAACCCTTATTACAGATCAGCGTAGTAACAATAAAGATCAAGCACTTTCAATCACTTAGCACATAGCATTAGCTCAGATATAGAATCCATTTATCTTTAATACCATTAATCACTAAGAAACAACATCAGATGCATCCATCATACATTATAACAACAGCACTAAGCAAATAAACAACATAATTCACATCGCACAAAGCACAACAAGACACAGGATATACGTGTCTCACCCCAATGTGGGGCTACGTCCACCAACTTCTTCTTCTTTTGTATTATTCCTCAATCTTCTTACATTCAGTCGCTCCTGTGCAAAAATCCACAGAGCCAAACTCTGCAGAGGATAGGAGATATGCGCGCAGTGCACCAGATCCTCCTTCCCAAAATTAGATCAAGGCACAGAGCCAACTCCTTAGTAGCACAAAGCCTTACTTTACACAGTCTGTTTGCACAAAGAAAATTACAACCTCTTACACTAAGCCATCATTACCACTTACAATGTATTGTGCACATAGCCAAACAGGCTTCTTACATCGCTTAGCTACGTATTTATACATTTACAAAAAGGCCTAATCATGGGTAAACCCATGGGCCGACATCCCATAACCCATTACATAAACCCTAGTAAACCCTTTGTTGGGTCCACAAGCCTACAAAGCAAGTGATATCCTGCAATCTCAACTCCGCCTGGGCGCTCCATCTTCGACCAGCCTGTCGAAGTCCCAAAATTTGTCAAGCACGACCAATATTTCCTCAAAACTTGGTCAAGGGCCAACAGGCCCCCAACACTCATCTGTGACTCGTCCTGAGTCACTCATATCTAGGAAACACTCCTTCAACGGGCTCGAGTTTATCTCAATCTACCTCGACATGTTGCTTCACCAAAACCTCCTGCTCGACGAACTCCCAAATCAGTTGCTCTGTAACAGGCCCTTCCAGGCGTTGTTCCACTGTCGTAACCATTTGGTCTAGCTACGAGCCTTGTCCTTCAATCTCTTCAAAAATCATGCAGGCTTCGTCCTGCATCGGCTGTAATCTCTATGTAACTTCCATGACTCTGCTCTAGATGGAAGTAATATGTTCTTGGACTGGGCATTTCTCCTGTGATCTCTTCATTCGCTCGACCACAGTGAGTAGCTTCATCTATGCTTACACAGTGGATGCCTGATGTTGCACCTCCTAGAGTTGTGCTTCTAGTTTCCTCAGCTCCAGATATTTTGCAAGGCGTTCACAGGTTTGTGCACTTCGATCACTCAACTGCTTACATTTTAATGCGAGGACCTTGATCCTTCCAACTACGCTCTTAGCGGCTTCCTCCCTTTGGTCGTGCACTTCCTACGGAGTGTTAGGTACTACTTGAAGCTCCAAATCCATTACCCTTGCTTGAAGTTGTTGGATGACCTCAGAAAGCCAGACCCACTTTCCTCTGAGGCATTGTCCTCCTCATCAGTTTCTATGTTATGTACTTCCTCCTTTTTATTCTTTTTCTTCGCACTGCTCTGCCCAACATGCTCAACCCGGGTGACCAAGGGGCTTCCAATGATGTCAAGGTCAGAGAGTTCTTCATCATCAACCGGTACAAGGAACTATGTCGGCCATTCTTTGGTGATCTCCTCCATATCTTCATCGGTCAGTTTATAATAGGACTGTAACTCTTCTTTTCTCTCATCCCTACGCGCAGTGATATAAATAAAGTGTCGATCTACGTGAAACTTCGCTAGCGGTCTATACTGTTGCAATGTATTTGGTGTCATGCGTGGGAATGTCTCAATAGCATGCTTCAATTTTTGGTAGTAGGCATGGAACACAACGTTCGAATACCACTGCTTCGACATGTCGTTTGTATACCATAAGGTGGAGAACCTTACGGCCAACGACTCTGATGGCTCAAATTCTGGAAATGTCACTCCTTCCGACATCTACCAAGCGACAAATGCGATCAATACAAGTAACCTGTTGAAAAGGAACTCATACCCCTGATCCTGCACTTCGTGGAATTTTTTCTCGATCTAGTTGATGAGGTAACTCGCCCAGTTCATTTGCATCCCCTCCATGCACATTCCTACGAGGTCCACTACAAATCCTATGACCTACGTGGGACGGTTATTTCTGACGAGCTTTCCATATATAAGTTGGCAAGCGAGGTGCACTATTCCATCCTGGATAGAGGCTACCTTTTAGCCTCACTTTCCCTTTTCTACATCGCCATAATCCTCCTTTATGCATTGTGCCAAGGAGTGATCTGAAGTCTTCCATGGGTAGAACTACTGAGGGTCCAGTCCCTGCATGCTCAGTCTTGTAATCAAATGGATCAATGTCGGATCCACAGTAACGTGCTTTTCGAGCCATAGATATCCGCCATGGTAGAACAAAAAGAGGAGTTTAACGCAAGCATTAACCTCCTCATGTCAGCCAAAGTGAGGGATCTTCATTACGTTCAGGATCGTGGACTGTGCCAATTCCTTAATCCATGGCTAGGAGACTATGCGTAGCTTCTTCCCACTTGTCTTCATCAAATACCTATGGAGCACGAGCATGGCGTAGTTCTTTCTGTCGTCGAGATTAAAGTCATTCTTCTTCAGAGCTGGTATCTATCCCAACTAGGGTCCAACTACGTGTATCCCCTTTGGGATGTACGTTGTTATAAACATATAGTTAAAGTCACGTGGGATGTTGTCACGGTTAACCATGCTAGCCAAAGGTGGTATATAATCTGGCAAGATCGACGGGATCTGCTTTGCATTAGCTAGATCATTGTGATGCTTGCTTCGCTTCTCAGTAGTAGGGTTAGTTCAGCCTGATCATCATCCAGTTGAAGAGGATTCTTGCAGTCTCCTAGTCAACGACGCCTGTATTCCTATAGAAAATTGTCTATCAGCCATTATATTCATAAGGATATCCCCAAAATATATAGCTAACGCGTTAGGTTCACCCGACATTCACAATTGTAGACAAATAGATTGGGTAGGAGAACGGATAAGCAAGGTAATCCAATGGATGGCGAGGTATAGAAATCACAGCGCAATATGCAATCGATTCTCTGGTAGCTTAGATAATCACGAGTGGCAAAAAGTGGTCCCGACATAGCGTCTGACGGGTTAAATACGAAAGCGTCATAATGAATTCCTCTAATGGGTAGGAATGCATCCATCAATACGAATACGTTCGTTATGGCCTGGTCTCAACAGTTCATTTTCTCATGACTGCGTTTTCTAGCCATTTCAGGGCATCATTCTAACGGTCGGGGAACCTCCAATGGTCATATAGCTTCATCGTGGTGAATTCCCATTCTGTGTGGTTCTATTATTTTGGCGAGGTTCAAGTTCTATAGATATGCCTCCTGCAAAGTCTTCCTTTTGTTTTATGTAGCTTCCTGCATCTTAGCTTTCTTCTTATTGAGCTTCCTGGCCTTCTTTCCCATGATCTCATCTTCTCTAACAATTTCTGGAATCCTCTGCCCATTTTTATTCTTATTCTCTCCTGTTGAAAGGACTTCGCACTACGGATGCGCTCTTACAGATTCTCAGGTTAATGTCCCTTATATTACTATTTCTGGGGTGGCTATACTTCTTTCCTTCACTGACAGGTTCTTTAAGCCTTCCTGCATTCTTTCAACTTCGACAGCTAATTCTATGGCCCTCTGTTGCTTTGAATTATCCTCTTGTTCTTCTATTAGTCGCTCTATTTTTCTGGTTATGAGGTCCCTTAGTTCTTTCTTTTTCTATTCTGTAGCTTCCTCCTCTGCTTTCCTTTTGATCTGGTCCTTCTTAATCCAATTCTTTCCTAATAGAAGTGGAAAATGGGTGTTTTTCTCAAAAAACTTAATAATTTCAAAGTCCTCTTCTATCGATGTTTCATGGGCAATCATAGGTATATTAGTAACTCTTCCACATAGGGTTATCATCTTTCCTTTAAACAATTCTATCCTTCCTAATGAAGGTACCATAGTAGGCTTTCCCAAAATTTTCCAAGTGCTTTATGGCATAATATTCACATGTGTTTCTTCATCCAATACACAATCTATGTTGAGGTCTTTTATTCTTGTAACTCTGCGTTGTTTTTCTTTCAATATCTCTGACAAACTGACATCCTTGTGGTCATCCATTACTTCTTTTAACTGTACTAACATAGTCTGAGCTTTCTCTTATTCTTTCTCTTTTTTATTCTCTAACATATCCTTAGTCTCTTGACCTTCTTTATAGTTTTCTTGTCTCATGTTCATCTTCTCAACTTTAGCAATCATCCTTGGGAAATCCTCAACCTCATGACCAATAAATTTACAATAAAGACAAATAGGACCTATACCAGGGCATTCCTTACCAGGATGTCTCGGTCTTCTGCAACTATAACTCAGTGTCAAACCTCTCTTTATTTTAAACGAACCCCAACCTTTCATGTACTATGCATTGGGATCATAGTGTCGGACCTGCAGTCTGCAAAAATTATTTCTAGGTTCCTGCATCCACTTATTAGTCCAAAAAAATTTCTATGCATAGGAATAACATATCTTTCTCTATCTCTATCAAATCTATTCAGATCAACTCTTTCTTCTAACTGTACCCTAGCTTGCAGACTAGGATAGAGTCTATCAAACATACCTAGATTCATGATTTCGAAGAAAAAATATCCACTTATCTTACCCTTACCAGAGCACAAATCTTTAATATCTTACCTCTTTTATTCAAATCAGGTTTCTTTCTTAGCACAGAGCTTCGCAAGTCGATTAGAATACTGCACACTACAGCAACATATCTACGCATAGAGCTCTCTCTTTTTTGTAATTCCCAACAATCACAGTTTCAGGTCTCGGCAACGAAACCATTTGTTGGCACAGGGGCAGACCCAGGGTTCAACGCTTCAACAGTGCACCAACAAAACCCTAACTACCAGCCCTTTTGGTAACACCTGTGAAGCAGATGCAGTCTCACCCAAGGTAGAGGCAAGGGGGGGTTGTAGGACTCAAGTGTCTACAACCAAGCTGGGACACAGATCTGTGATTACAACACTTAGCAAAGTACTTATAATATAACATGCATTAGTTCATGAGTCTCATTCACATCACAGATTAAACCCTTATTACAGATCAGCGCAGTAACAATAAAGATCAAGCACTTTCAATCACTTAAAGTATAGCATTAGCTCAGATATAGCATCCATTTATCTTTAATACCATTAATCACTAAGAAACAACATCAGATCCATCCATCATACCATTAATCACTAAGAAACAACATCAGATCCATCCATCATACATTATAACAACAGCACTAAGCAGATAAACAGCATAATTCACATTGCACAAAGCATATCAAGACACAGGATATACATGGTTCACCCTAATGTGGGGCTACATCCACCAACTTCTTCTTCTTCTGTATTAGTCCTCAATATTCTTACATTCATTCGCTCATGCACACAAAGCCACAGAGCCATGAGATTTGTGTGCGGTGCACCAGATCCTCCTTCCCAAAATCTCAACCTCATGATGATGATGATGATGATGTTGCATCATCCTCGTGTTTTTTATGATCATGTTGTATCAGTCTTGTACCAATTGATGATGTTATATTAGTATTGTACTAATTGATATTGATGCAGATAATGATGATGTTCCAGCTCCATGTTGTGAATGATGATGTTTTCAATGATGACAAAAACGTTCGGTGATTTATAGATATGTCAGTCAGTTTTCAATACATTGATGATGTTTCTACGCTCTCTCTCTCCTAATGATGTTGTATTGTATAATACCCTTCTTGTTAAGGGGGAGTTTTGAAATATTGTAACTACAAAGAATATTCTAATTATAATTGAGTTATTATTATATAAATCAATCCCCTTTTGTGGATAGATCATGTCGAAACTTATGTATGACCAAATCCCCTTTTGTGGATTGTCCAAACCCCAATTAAATGGTGTTAATTGAGAAGTCATCCCCGAGGGATAATTAAAGTGGTTTTAGCCACTATTTGAAGAAGTCATCCCTGCCTAATGAAGAGACACAACCCTAGCACTCCTAGTCTAGTATAAATAAGAGAGGATGGTGCCTCATTATCTCACTCACTCAAGTCACTCATATAGTACGCAATTTTGGAGGTAGTTGTAGTTGGAAGAAGAAAGAGAGAGAGGTGCATTGCTCAATCTTGGATATTCTCTAGTGTTTTGGTCTTTTATCTTGACATTGTATTGGAAATCTATATTAAGGAAGTTTTTGTTGGGTTTTCTCCCCCGTGAGGGTTTTTGTAACATACCCAGCCACCCATAGGTTGGGTTACGCCACCTTCAAGCCCACCCTTGGACTTCATTTTCTTACCGATACCCTTTTTAAATTAATAAGGATGCATAAAAGAAAATGATTTAATGACATGCACAACAATAACCAGTAAGCATGCATATCCTAAAGATTCAATTAAACGATAATTAAATACACAGCGGAATACATTCATATACAGGTAGATAATACCATAACAGAGAGAACTTATCTTTATAAAAGAATACACCAACTAGTTGCAGACCAAGGACGTTCCACCCAATCGTAGACGCTATTGTTCAAAATCTCAACAATAGTGTCACCCCCAAGCCAAGCCTATGAATCCACAAGGATGGTTCCAGAGTGTTACTTGGCTTCCAAAACTAGTCAACACTCAAGCTCTCATGGGCTTTCCAAACACTCACAGCAATCCAAGTACCCATCTCTCTTCTACCTAGCTTGCACCACCCAAGAGAATGGACCTCCACCCTTCTCTGCCATGCAGTCCCTCGGGCAGTCGTTCTCCTTATTTTGGGATCCAGTGCAACTGGTCCAGAATCTCAATGTTGGAACTCTTAGGACTCGCAGCTATGAACAATGTTGGACACAAGCCAACGCATCTCAAACAGGCAGGCCTCAAGTCATGGCTGGATCACACCAGCAACCACTACATCCAATAATACTGTGGCTAATCTTCGGCATTTCAGTTCCCTTTCCCAAGCCAAGACACGGGTGAGGATGGATCAATGAGTTATAGGTAAGGATGGAATGAATGAACGAGTGAGTAAGTGAATGAAGGAGTGAACGAGCAAAATGAGCGACGAGCTATTAGATGAACCCCCCATCAGACCAGAGGTGGGTTTAAGTAATTTGTGGGGAATCAAGAACCTCCTGGATTTCCCCAAGAATCCCATGTAACTGATCCACCCCCTTAGACCAAAAGGGTTATTAAAATAGGAAATAAAAATTTATCCCCTCAAGCCCCCTCTCTTGTGGAATCATATCCCCCTATAACTCTAGTCCTTGTTCGTCTAGCAGCCAGCGATGTATGTATTATTAGTAATGATCAAAACATTGCATTTCTTGGGCACACTATCCTTTTAATAATTTTTTGGGCACTCTGGCCTCTCAGCATTGTAATAATACATTAATCTAAAATGGGGGGTTCGAAACCCGGGGTGTTACAGTTTCCCAGGATAAAATGTTGTGTACCTTGTGATTTTGTTTCTTTCAGTGATCCTACTTATGCTATTGTTGTCTAGTACATTGAAAATAACTTAATAGCAGCTTTAAATTTAACAAAACGAACACCTCAAAATGTATTGGTGGAGTCTCCAAATGATCTCTTTTGGATCATCAAAAGTAAGTGAGGGATTCTATCGTCAGTGGAGTCATCAGGTAAACCTGTGAGATAAGGAATTTGGGATAAGTTTACAAAAGAAATTCCATGGGAAGAATGACTCAATCCTCCCTGACAATGACGCCAAAATGTTATCACGGGATTTGTACTTGTGCAAATCCCTCGAAAAGATCCCCAAATCTTATGTAACTATGGAAGAAACTACCACTATCACCTAAGTAAAATCTTCCCTCATTTTAGTGATGGAAGAGGTCCACCACAAGGGAGGCTTCCCTGGTGATCTCAAGCGATTGAATAGCAAGAAATATCCAAGCCTATCACCCCCTATCTTGAACACATGTTAATTGGTCTAGGTCTAGGAAGGAAGAGAGAAGTTGCCAGGAAATTGTTGTACATACCTAGAACAATTAACAATTTACTACATACATTGACAAATTGCCAAGATAAAGCATGCAACAATGACCTTTTTAGACACTAGAAAGGTAAAATTGCATTAGTTGATGCAAATCACAGCAGTAAACAATTATATAACAAAAATAAAATGTTTGCAACAACAACAAGAAATAATGTTCAGAAACACCACAATTGATCATGAAAAATAAGCATTAAATCAATATATTATTATCCAATTATTAGAGGTAGTTTCTGAACAAGTTAAACCACCTTTAGATAGGTGTATGCAACAATTTAATTTAGTTTTCAGTAGTTGTAGAAAAATTTAATAATAACAGCAAGAAATGTTGTGAGTTTGCTAGAGTTAGGGTTAGTAATGTTAGTAGGATACTTGAGAGATTAAGAAGATTTATTTTAACACCTACTTTAGCCACAAATTCACTCCTAGATCAGTGTCATTGTCCTTCTAGGTCCTATGGACTCTCAAATGCATTAAACTTGAATATTGATCTAGATGAAGCAAAAGAGGTAGAGTCTAAAACCTAAGGTGGAAGCACATTTGGGCCTTAGGCTTTAGACTTTGAATAAAATGATATCTAGGGTGAAAGCACGTTTGGGCCCTAGATATCCTTTTTCCCTTCTTGTAGCTTCACTTAGTTCAAGGAACAAATTTTTAGGGCTAAAACCCTAAAGCGCAAGCAATTTTGGGTTTTAGGATTATAACCCTAGCAAGGATATTTTACAAACTTGGACAAATAAAAATTTATGAGGAAGAGAAGCACTTATGTCTTCCTCATAGTGTTTTAACAAAAAAAGATTTCTTGCAACAAGATAAGAAATTTAATTATGTACATTAAGAAGAGAAAACAGAATTGCAGAAAATTACTTCACCCAAGAATCAAGAGTATAAAACCCCAATTGCAGAAAATATCCATCCAAGTCAACTAACCATCCACAAGAGATCCTCCTTCAAACATAGTGCATGAGAGTAAAAGACCAAGAAGACTGAAATAGAAAACTTTTAGAAATCTTACCCCTCCAAATGAGAGAAGAATTGTGATGATCCAAAATAAAAGTGAGTGTTGGTATTTATATATGAGGCTAATTCAACGCTTTGTCCACATAACATAAGAACATTTAATTAGAAGTGGGGTTGGCCCTTAATTTATCCTTTACAAAATTTCAAAATGCAAAAAATACATCCTAAGGGCCACATGTGTGGTGATGTCAATCCTCCCTAGGCTAAGAGAGGGCCTCCAAATTCCATTTGGCATCAATATAAGGTGAAGTGATGGATAGTAGTTTCTCTCCTCGCCCAATATCATCCCAATCATCACTGGTACCACAATTGTCCATCAAATCCTAGCTCCATCAAACCCTAAAATATGATGTCATCATCAAATGAGGGACAACGTCTAGGATCCAAGGTGTTGCATCCAAAATAGAGGAAGATACATCTCATCTATGCATGGTGTCTAGTTGTTTGTTGTTGCAGCATCCCTAATCTAGTGAATATAATCCCTAGGGTACTCTTCCCAACCTGTGGGATTTCATTCCATATGTGTCTCATATTTACAAGATTTGTTCAAACCAAGCTCGTATGTCCAACGTATAAGGTTTTGAAGGTGTGAGAGCTCATGTCAAAAGGAGGTGAGTCAATGGCTGACCCACTGCTCTACATCACACGTGCCAAAGTCCTCCAACAAAGGCACAATGTCCTGGGTCAAAATCCAGGTCATACCTCAAAGAACCATTTCAAGGCCATCCAAAACAAAGAAGAGTATAAGACAAGGTAAACCAATGTTCATAAGAAATATTGGTCCTTAAATCATGAAAAGTAAGTTGTTATTTAAGATATAAGCCATGTAAACAATTCACCCCAATATCCCCTTCAAGCATCACACTGACCCAAAACCTCATGTGAGTTGTCAAGTTTGAATATGGGAGGGCCTTCATCCAACCCTATTAGGTGTGTCAACCTAGAAAGGAAATAAAAGGCCCATGTAGGGGGATAGGTCACGAGGGAAGCAGTGAAAGAAAGAAACCCTTCAAGAGTAAGTGTGAGAGTGGTATGAATTAGGGCTTACTTCATGGATTATGGTGTCATTAAATCTATTTCTATGAGTCTATTTGCAGAGGGAGCACTTTTTTCTTGAGATACCCTTTCCTCGATAATTTTTGCATGCCAAACCTCTTAATTGTATTTTTATACCCAGTTATTATTTGCAAGTCCCCTTTACATGTTTCAAGCTTTTTCTTTCATTTTCTTACTGGGATATGGTCCTTTATAATTGTGCATTCATTCTCATCAAGGAAAGGCCGATTACCATTAGAGGGGGTAGAGCTCAAGTTGGCTTTTGGATTTTGTGGTGGCATTTATCATTTATAGCATATACATATGTAGCAGTTGCATCAACCTTTGGGCCTCCATCCCTTTCTTCTCATGAGATAAAGGACCATGACCCATTAGCAAAGTTTGGTACACTATGAGAGGCTCCATGATGGGAAGTGTTAAGTATGGTGGGGAAAATAATGTTACCCTTGTGAGGGCCCTCTAGTAGTACCCTTTTTTTTAGGGTGGTGACAACACAGGACTAGGGCACAGAAGTTGACGAGGAAAGTGAAACAAGACAACAAACACAATTTCCCAATCCAATGATCCATTATCCAACTTCAACCAAACATCCTCATCCACAAGCCTAACAAATTAAGCACAAAAATTTGCATGAAAGAAGGACTAACATACCTCATGGTGACGTTGTCTTACCATCTCCCATGCACTGGGTTGCTTGGACATGATGATCCTTGGTTGACCTGCAGTTGAAAGGAAAATGAGGGTGGTTTTTGGGCTGTCGTATGTAAACACGTTGATCATCATCATGGTCGGGATCATTATCTCCATTGTGGGCCATGAAACATGATCTCCTCTAGTTACCCCTAGGCATGGGGAGTAACAGGTCTAATGATCAAGTCAATGCATGATAGGCTTCCATGATTGGCTGAGTTTGTAACTATCTTTACGATTGAAAGTATTGGGGTGTTTTTTCAATTTCCAATGCTTCTCAAATGATATGAGAGGAATAGTGGGGCGCGGGGGGAGAAATTTTGGTTTGGTCAAAGAAAATTAAGTGAGTATATTTAAAGAAGTGTTCTACAATCATTGACTTGGTGATCTGGTTATGGGTTGTGTCAACTATATTCTCTTTGAGACGAGCTTTAAAACATCAACTAGTTTGGCCTATGTATGACTTGCCATAGGAGCACAAAATTTGGTAGAATCCTGGGCCAAGCATTGGGTCATATCTTTCCTTAGTTTCTTTGAATAATTGATTAAGGGTTTTACAGGGATTGAAAAAGGATTTGATATTCTTATTTCTAGAATTTTTAAAATATTGTCAGTGGTACCTTGAATGTAAGGTAGAGAAATGTGAGCTAGGGGTGGGGAAGAGGTAGAAGGATTTTTGGACTTAGAGTGGCAAGCTGAGTGGAAGGATTTGTTGATTTGGAAGATAGAGTAACTATTGGTCAGTTTGGTACCAAACCATCCTTTAGGCACTGAACTGACCTTTAGGCACCAAACCAGCCAGTTTCGTACAGTTCCCTATGGAATGACTACGGACCCCATGGATTTCAATTTTTTTTTAACAATAATTAAAAGAGGGGATGCCTAATAACTAACCCTAGGGCCCTACTAATTATATTTAAAGAGGGTCCTCTCCTCCATTCCACCCACCCTAGTAATTAATGGTAATATTAAATTCTTAAAGTAAAAGTGAAGGGGCATTCTCCTTTATCTTTCATTTTCATCATTTTCCTTAAATTTTTAACATTACCATTCATTGTTTCAGGATGTTTGAGAGTAGTTCCAACCACATTGGACTTCATATGGAGAAATTGGAATTTAGGTCCCATTCAAAATTCAACAGACTTAACGGTTTTCACGATTTAAATTTTGTCAGGATTGCAACATTTTCACTGGATTATTTCGTGTATGAGGGTATGGAACTATAATTTAAATTTACCATTCATTGTTTCAGGATGTTTGATAGTAGTTCCAACCTCATTGGACTTCATATGGAGAAATTGGAATTTAGGTCCCATTCAAAATTCAACAGACTTAACGGTTTTCACGATTTAAAGTTTGTCAGGATTGCAACATTTTCACTGGATTATATCGCGTACGAGGGTATGGAACTATAATTTAATCAAGAGAGCCAATCCCTCTATGTACCTCAATGTTGGTGGCATTGATTTTTGAACTCCTCTGCATGAACCTAGTAAAAATGTACCCTTCACTCAAGTAAAATCACTTATTAGGCATGTTCAGTTTTTTGTATCTTATTTGAATGCTTAGAGGGTGACATTGATGATGGCGATCCTAATATAGTCAATGATTTTGATGATATGTAGTCATTTCCTGTCACATGATTGTTTTTGGACTCTAGAGGCCATTTAGAGTCTCTTTGTTGATGACTTTTGGTTCATAGATGGATTGCACTTGGCGCTATTTTGGTTATCTACACCCCCTTACTTGTTATATACATGAGAATTTTTGTATATTTTTTTATAACGGTTTGGATTCATATGGGTGTATTATCACACAAGTTGTAGGTTGGGAAAATCTCGACCCAACCACTAATCGGTGACAACTAAGAGGTCACCTACCCATTGTCACCTTAGGTAGGTGTCCCTGTCACTTTAGAGGTGAGGTAGTCACCTCAAGGAGGGAATCTCGGTGACCCTAGGGGGAATAAGATGAATATGGAGGTAAGATGGAGATTAAATCCCTAGAGGTCAAATATAAATGATGTGAAGGGGTTGAAATGAAGTCTTGGGGATATCCAAGGGTTTCCAAGTAAGTTGAGTAACCTGCCAAGTGTGAATACCTGCCCGAGACACAAGGAAAACCAAGCATATAGTATAATATGTTAGTTGGGAAATCAAGTTAAGCTTGTTGTCCCTAATTTGCAGCAACAATAAATTATATATACCAGTTCAATTAAGGTAACAAGGGCTAAAAAATAAGTGTTATGTGATAAATAAACAAGAGATAAATCTAATGGAAGCTAGCTCAACTCACCAATGATTAGGCTACAACTTTAGCACAAATAGCAAGGCTAAAACAAAAGCTTACTGCAGAGATATTATCAGCCTTATGGATGTATAAAACTTGTTACAACAGCAGTAAAATCAGCCACTGAAATCAGTAAAGAAACCACCCAATAAATTCCTTAAACCAAGTAGAATATGTTAGCAAACTTCTAGCAAATTTTGATGGTCAAAGCACAAGTTATAAGTGGTTTTCTTTTAGGGTTTCTACAGTCAAATTATCAGCCTTAGGGAAGAAATTTAGGCCTAGTCTAGGGTTAGTTTAGAAGCTAGTTAGGGTTAGTTACCTAGGTTCAATGCAACTGTAATGGCTCTAGGTTAGTATCTATTATAGCAGCAATCTATATTGGTTTAAATGGGACACCTCAATGAGGCAAGATAGCCAAAGACTCAAGAAACGTTTCCCGAAAGAGAGAGACTTAAAACTTGTAAAATCATGTTTTCCAAGGTAATAATTTTGTTTCTCCAATGCAATAATAAATGACTAGTTCTCTTAATAATTGGGGTAATGGGGTCATGCAAAGAAATATCTAGGGAAGCTACCTCCTTGGGGGTGTAAATCCTCTTACTCCCCAAGGCAAGATTCTCTAGCTAGGGTTTAAGCTAAGAGGGTGTATGCCCTTATACTTCTCTTGGAAAACCCTTGTTTAACCAATAATATGAAGCATAAAATGATGAAGACTATGGTGGGGGTTTATGCCCTTATACTGCCCACCTAGAACCTAGCATAATAACCTTGACTTGAAACAAATGATAGCCTGAAAGTAAAAACCATAACAATTCAAGGAAAAATTCTAAGATAATCCACCACAATAGCAAGAGAGAATCCTTCCAAGAATAGCGCATCACTTCCATCAACCATACATCAAGAGATAACCATAAACAAGAGCTCAAGAGATATAATTTGCTAAAGGTAGCAAAAATTTCAGACCAAGTACTTCTCACAAGACGGAGATTTATGTTGTAATGAGATCTTATGATCTCTTATTTGTTAAATTTAGAGTTTCTATTAAGTTCTTTTAAATTTACTAGACAATAATAGCATAAGTAGGATCACTAAGAGAAACACAATCACAAGGTACACATCATTTTATCCTGGGAAACCCTCATGGAGGAGAAAACCCGGCAAAAGATTCCTTAATATAGATTGTCAATACAATGCCAATACTAAAGACCAAACCACCAAGAATATCCAAGACTAAGCATGTGCCTCTCTCTTCTCCATCTTCTAACTACAACTTCCTTAAAAAAGTGCGCACTAGATGACTGACTTGAGTGAGTGAGTGAATGAGGCATCATCCACTCTTATTTATACTAGCTAGGAAGTGCTAGGGTTGTGTCTCTTCATCAAGCAGGACCGACTTCTCCAATTAGTGGTTAGAACCACCTTAATTAGCTCTAGGGGTCGACTTATCAATTGCCACCATATAAACATGGTTTGACCAATCCACAAAAGGGGATTTGGTTTAATACAAACCTCGACATGATCAATCAAAAAAATGGGATTTGATCTATAGTAAAATAACTCAATTGTAATTAGAATATGATTCATAGTTACAATATTTCAACACTCCCCCGTAACAAGAAGGGTATTCTACTAACATAACCCAACACAACATCATCAGGAGAAGGAGAGGGAAACATCGTCATCAGCATCTAGATCATTGACTGGCACATCTATAAATCATCGGAAGTTTTTCTCATCGTCTTTCACAGCATGGAGCTAGAGTAGCATCATCATCATTATCTGCATCAACATCAATTAGTATAACACTAATACAACATCATCAATCAGTACAATATTGATACATCATCATAAACATCTTTAGCATGAAGCTGAAGTAATAACATCATCATCATCTTTAGCATGAAGTTAAAGTAGCATCATCATCATCTTCTTCAGCATGAAGTTGAAGTAGCACCATCATCATCATCTTCAGCATGAAGTTGAAACATCAGCATCAATAGCATGAAGTTGTAGTAATAATATCACCAACATGAGGTTGGTATACCAACATCAACAACATGAGGATGGTACAGCAACATCAACAACAACAACAACATTTTGTGGTACTCTGACAAACCGTCCTTACCAGACCTTCGGAATCTGCCCAGGACTCATAAGATTCCCTAGGATATAAAATCATAATGGAGCTACCACGTGGTACTCTGACAGACCATCCTTACCGGACCTTCAAGATCTGTCCAAGAATCAAAAGATTCCACAGGATATAAAATCTTGACGGAGCTACCACTACTGACCACGGCTGGCATATACATGCACAAGTACTCTGACAAACCATCCTTACCGGACCTTCGGGATCTGTTCGGGGATGATCAGTCCCCTAGGATATAAAATCCTAACTGAGTTACTCAATGTTGGTCAGGATACCATAGTATCATCAGTATCACTCCCCCTTTCAAGGGAGGTCCTTTCGGATTATACCAAGCTTGTCTCGGAAGTGCTCAAAATTCACACGCGATAGAGGCTTAGTCATCACATATGCAACCTGCTCATCTGTTCCAACATATTGGATCTTTACAGCTCCTCTCTACATCATATCACGAATGTAGTGATACTGTATTTCTATGTGCTTAGAATTATCATGGAACACATGGTTCTAAATCGTATTTATGAAACTCTGGTTATCACATAGAATCATGGTGGCTTCCATCTCCGGATCGAATAGACCTGTCAACAAATTCTGAATCCATATGGCTTCACAACTGGAAGAACATGTTGCAATGTATTTCGCTTTCATCGTGTTGAGAGAAATACTGGATTTATTCCTTCTCTGCCATGAATTCATGGTTGACCCCAGACTAAAACAACATCCTGAAGTGCTCTTTCTATCAGAAACACTTCCAGCGCAATCTGAATTAGTATATCCATATAGTCTGAAGTCATGATATCCAGTATAAGAGAGACCATATTCCAATGTACCCTTAAAGTATCTCATCACATGTTTTGCAGCTACAAGGTGAACACGTCTGGGCTCTACCAGATACTGACTCAAGGTGTTCATAGAAAAACATATATATGGTCTGGTATTCGTCAGATACATCAACGAACCAATAATCTATCTGTACAGAGTAGCATCAACCAATTCTGACGAAGTCTCTACCAGGAGCTTCAACTTTGTTTTCATGGTTGTGTTCATGGATTTACATTCCAACATGTCAAACCTCTTCAGTATTTCAACTGCATGCTTCCCTTGGTTAAGTAAGATCTTCTCTGGGCTCATCCAAACTTCAAGACCTGATAAATAATTCATCAGGCCTAAGCTTTTCATCTCAAACTCTGCAGCAACCTTCTTCTTACAATCTGTGATGAGATTTTCTTCTCCAGTTAAGAATAATTCATCTACATACATCAGTAATATAACTGGTTCATCATTCATAACCTTGAAGTAAAGGTCAGAATTATCTTTACTCTTGGTAAATCCCAATCTCATTAGGAAACTATCAATTCTTCCATACCAAGCTCTAGGAGCTTTCTTTAATCTGTACATAGATTTCTTCAATAGCCAGACATGAATATTTGTATTTTCAACTTCAAACCCTCGTGGTATGTTCTATATACACTTATTCTTTAATAACACCATTTAAGAAGGTTGTTTTCACATCCATCCAGTGTAACTTCCACTTCATAAGAGCTATGATGGTCTTGATCTGGCTACAGGATCAAAAGTCTCTTCTTAATCAATACCTTCTTTTTCCCATCACATTGTACCAATCATGTTACATTTGTTTAGCTACAACTTAATCTTGCACAATCATGTGCTAGCTCTATGTTCTTCCTGCAAAGAACTATTTGTCTCATTGCCTGAGAGTATGTCCTCTACTCTCTCTGCAACTGTTTCTTCTGGAACCAGGACTCTGCACCTGCACCTGCTATTTCTGACGTTGAGAATGACTTTCTCTATTCTCACTGTAGCTATTGAAATCTAAGAGTAACTCCTCTACTCTATCACGGAAACAACTTCATCTGAAAGTGGCTCAATAACTGATATTGAAGGTAGTTTTTCCTCTTTCATGGAGGTAACTCAATTTTCAAATTCAGGGATTTCTCCCTTTGAATCTCATACTATATCATAATCATGGTTGTTATGGTTGTCTTCATGAATATTGGAACTTGAATTACTGAAGAAAGTGTCTCATCGTAGTCTTCTCCCTCTTACTAGGAGAATCCTCTAGACACAAATCAGGCTTTGTACATCTCTATACTATTATTTGCAACATGATTGATTTGTTAGATCAAACGTGGAATTCACCATTGACTTCCTTTCTGGTCTTAGGAAAAAATATAGTCCTTCTTAATGGCTTCCTCCTCTGTCATTGAAACAAGGGAATCTTCTCAAGAGTTTTCATATCTCCTAGAGGTCTCTGAAGCTAGTCTTCTCAAATCATGTCATATGTCTCCCAGACCTGGAAGATGTCTCTCCATCTAATCCTTTCTGAGATCAGGCTTACTCTGAGTCTTGATTTCTTCTGAGTCTACAAAAACTTCAAGGTCTCTGCAGGATATACTTGGTGTTGAATACCAAGTCTTAATATGAAAAGTTGAGTCAAGATTCAAACAAATTAATCTTCTTGTTAGGGTGGATTTATTATCCACTGACCAATTCTAATGTTTAGTCATCTTGGAGCCTTATGCCCATTATGATCAATATTCATATGAGATACTTTGTCTCTCAAAAGTAGATTCTTCTTCATATTCTTTGGTACATGAATGTATACAGACATGCATTCAACTTGGATATTCTGCTTCATGTCTCATTTAATATGTTGCCTCCCACAACCTTCACTATAGTTTCCTTAGGGCACTTGTGACCTTCCCAGAACAAGAACAACAAGGGAGAAACAATAGACAAGAATAATATTCTTTAAAATAATAATAAATAAATAGTGAGAACAATTGTCACAGTAGCTCCTTTAGAGTTATCACTTGTGACCCGCCTACAACAAGGGTTAAAAGTAAGAAATACAATATTGAGATCAACACTCTTCTAGTGTTGTGATCAATCATTACTCCATGGTAACCTTGAGACAAAACAAGAAGTTTCTCCTAGAGGAGATGTTAGTTATATATGGTAAATGATTACAATAAGCATTTATCTCAATATGCTCACATGCTACCAATTATGCTATATCAACTATAAGATAGATATCAAACTTGACATGTGCAAGTTTGAATCTAATCAACTTAATCAATCAAACCTGGAACTTGGAGTCTTGTCCTCAAGAATGAGTGTTGTTTTTTTTCTTTTGAGTCTCCTTCACTTAAGATGACAAGTATTTTTTTCAACATGTCTTCTATACTAAGACAATATGCTATTTCGACATAAATATGGGGTGCATAGTTCCTCTTGAATGTGTTGGATCTGAGATCCTTCTGGATCTCTTATTGTTTCTTAGACAAAATATCATGCAAGTACTCTTTAAAATAATGATACAGTTTAATCATGTGTAAGTACATACCTCTGATAGTATTTGCAGGTAGTGGCACCATTTGGTAGCAACGGTAATAAATACCAAGCCTTTAAAAACTTCAAGGGTGATTGCAATTTCTACTGCAGTTGGTGTTGGCACTGCAACTGATACTGATATTGCAACTACAACTTAGGGTTTTATGAGGAAACCCTAATTTTTCAAACTTCAAATTTTTGAATTTTGATCCAAGGACTAGATGCGTTAGGTTGAGGCAAGTAGGTTGTGCTGTCTCTTTTCAAAAATTCCAAGTTTTACCCCTTAAAACTTGACCTGTGAAAATTTGGGTTGGTACTTCTAGTATTGGTTCTGGTTTCTTTGTTTTTTGGTTTTCTAGTTTTCTGGTACCAGTCAAAAATTGGGTTTGATTTTCCAGAGGCTCTAGACACTGAAAAGGTGTGCTCAAGTTTCCAATGATTTCACTAGGCTAGGGCGCACTTCCCTAGATGGTTTTTGGGAAAAAAATCCCCTTCCAACAAAAATCCCTAATTTTCTTGTACAACAATAGTGATGTTTTTAGTTACCTAGTGAAATATTCTCTACTCAGTTTAGCTCTATTACCATGTTAAATTTAGAGTTGTTATTAACTTATTTTCAATTTACTAGAAAATAATAGCATAAGTAGGATCACTGAGAGAAACACAATCACAAGGTACACAGCATTTTATCCTAGGAAACCCTCATGGGGGAGAAAACCCAGCAAAAACTTCCTTAATATATATTGTCAATACAATGCCAAGACTAAAGATCAAACCACCAAGAATATCCAATACTAAGCATGCGCCTCTCTCTACTCCATCTTCTAATTGTAGCTTCCTTCAAAACTTGCACACTAGATGAGTGACTTGAGTAAGTGAGTGAGTGAGGCATCATCCACTCTTATTTATACTAGTTGGGAAGCACTAGGGTTGTGTCTCTTCATCAAGCAAGGCCAACTTCTCTAATTAGTGGTTAGAACCACTTTAATTATCCCTAGGGGCCGACTTCTCAGTTTCCACCATATTAACATGGTTTGACCAATCCACAAAATGGGATTTGGTCTAATACAAATCCTGACATGATCAATCCATAAAAGGGGATTTGATCTATAGGAAAATAACTCAATTATAATTAGAATATACTTCGCAGTTACAATATTTCACCATTATTTATACAAAATGTCACTAAGGTGACTTGTCCACATAATTAGGGTTAAACCACAATACTAGGGGTCAACAACCCTAATATTTCCCCCTTAAAAAAATAATATTAAACAATTCATATAAAATTCACTTTTTCACATAAGAAAACCCTAATTTTAGAAGGATGTCACCCCTTTAGGGGATGTTTTGGAATTTGGAGCAAGTCGTTGGTGTAGGAGGAGGGTGGCTAGCCTTTCCAAAGACACATGTCAAGTATCCAATTTTCTTCCTTCATGGTCAAATCCCATTTCTCCTCAAAACGTCCAAGTGTCAATGCATCAACCACACCACCAAACGCTAACACCCCTAGATGACGCCATGCCTCTAGAAGTGACGTTTTTCCTCTCCTCGAAAAAATGTTTGGAATGTGGGGAATAGGTTATGTCGTCCAAGTCATATTTTAGGCCTTCCATGTTTGATCTTTCTCATCCGGCATGCTAGCCTTTGGCATCCGCCTGTGGGATTTAAGCCCCATGGAAGCCCAAGATAGGCTTGTTCTTCCAAAATTGTCCACCAACTAGGTCCTGCAAAGACAAATAAGCATGCCCTCCAAGGATCTCAAGTCATAACATCATGATAAGTGAATCTAATCAATAAATGAGACACCTAATAATTTGCATCAAATATCACTATATCAAACAATTAATTGCTCGAAAACATTATGTGACTTGTCAATCTTGAATATGGGAGGGTTGGCGAGGTGTCCTATTGGGTAGATCTTGCCTTAGGTTAAGGAGAGTTTCCAATAGATCCATCTCCAAGCCATGTAAAGTGGGTGAAGTGCTTAGGGTCAAGAATCAATGGGCATAGGGATCATGACATACAAGTGGTCGTAGTGTCTCATTCATGGGTGTCTTTATAGAGGGTGTGTGGTACCTTCGTCCACAATGCACTTTTTCCAAGCCCAACATTTTCCATTCTTTCATTTTTTCATAAAATTAAGTAAAGGTTGAATACCACTACGCTGGAGTGGTGTCCATATAATGGCAGTGCCACCCAAAAACACCTAGTGGAAATGAGAAGGTTGGCTCGTGAAGAGACCCCCTTTCTCTCAGTCATGCAACCGAGAGCCATTACCCTAGCTTGGTGACCAGATGATAGTAATGTCATACCACTAGATATTCATGGACATGATAGGTCAGCTTGTGATGAGACCTCCTATCCTCCAACTTACCCTTTAAGCATGTTTAATCATATTTTATTGTGGGTCGCCTTTTACTAAAATATAAGTGTTTCATTGCTTTCTTGGGTGATCCCTAGGCGAAATCATCTAGAAGGTTTATACATAGGATTTTATCTTTCGACCAACATCAATCCCTCTGGGCCTTCAGCCCATTCTTCCCATAGAATGAGGGAGAACCCCTTCTTGGGTCAATACACCCTAAAATCCCAAGAGATGAGGGAAATGGGGGGAACATTGATGGAAAGTGGTAAGTATGGTCAGAAACAGTATGATGGCTCTTCAAGGGAGTTTCCTAGTATCAAACCCATCCCCAAGGAAGACCACTTACAAGGGTACAATGTCAACCACCAAAGAGAAGCAGGGAAAAAGGCATAATTTCCAAGCATATATCATGAAATCTATAGCAATCTAAGATACAACATACTCAAATGGATTAAATATTGAAATGTTGTTCACCATAATATTGACTTGTACCTCATGGAGCAAGGTCCACTACCTTCTCGAAGCCAACTAATGTGGTGGATGTTAGGATATTTAGACACTCAGGAGTTAGTTAAGATCTTCTTGGTCTAATGTGTCGTTAGGTAAAAGTGTGTTTCTTTAGAATGCATTAGTATTCATTTGTAGTTAGGAAATCCAGTGGTCATGATATGTTCCCGACATAGAGTGATCCGACGGTTCATATTCTCCTCAATATTAACGGCCATCGATCCATGGCTTAACACCCGATTGGTCTATCATCTCTATTTAAAGAGCATGGAGGGTCATTTGTCAATGATCAATTGTGAGAATCTCTCTTGTAAAATCTCTATGTAATCCTTTTCTTTTGCATTAATAAACTGATCCAAGTGGCCACATTGGTTGGGGCCATGGATGTTTCCCCATAGGGGTTTTACCACGTCAAAACATCGGTGTGTTGATCTTCGATATGGTTGTGTGAGTGGTTACTGAAGGTGTTCATCATCTGTTGGAATACATGTTTTTTCGAACATGGTATCAGAGACTGTTTGAGGACCTGCTCCTATTGTAGATCGAGATCGTGAATTCGAGTTACCTCATCTCTCTTTTCTGCTATTTATGTACATTTATGGGCTGAGAGGATTGGTCCATTGCGTCCAGAGCGCTCATTTAAGTCATGAATTCTTTTTGTTTCACTCGAAAAAGGTTTATGTTTTCCAAAGATACGGCCATTTCAGTTAGATTCGGAGGTATAAAGCCTGACTACGCCCTTTTTTAAATTTTTACAGAGTATTATTTCGGTTTTATTTCAATTTTATATTGTTTGTTTCCGAGTTTCTACTATTTTAGATATGTATATTATTTTTTCCCTGCGCCCTGTGCGATCTTGGAAAATCAGAAACATATAAGAAAAGGTGCATTTTTCGAGTAAGCTAATCGAGATCTAACCCTTGTTATCATCAAGAAATGAATTTTTTTTCTTGTGTGAAAAGAGTTTTTTTTAGCACGCTCTCCAAGGTCGTCATCCATGACAACAACAACAACGACCCTCATGTTAAACAATACAATATGTTTTGCTAACTCACTTGGTTAAAAGTTGCCTTATTAAGTAAGAGGTCTTGAGTCCAAGTATCTCTTTTTGTTACGTTTTTTTAAAAAGTTCATGCTCCATTCTAAAGTGTATTTCACTTCAAGCATAAAAGTGAATCACTATAAGTAGCTTTAATATTTTATTTTGGAGTTATTTATTTTGCATGCAACTTTATTTTATAAAGTAACTCATTGTAAAAGTGATCCCCACTTCTTTTTATAAAAGTCGATCACTTAATAAAGCAACTTATTTGTAAAAGTGAGGTTATTTGGAGGGGTTTCACCACCACGT
>SNQJ01S0085087.1:0-16937 GCA_010110895.2 Picea sitchensis | reverse complement strand
GGCCATATAAGTGAGAAGGGCCTATGTTCCTTGAAAAAAAAATCTTGTTGATGGATTGAATGATTGTAGTCATGAATTTTATTTATGTGAGCATTGCATATATGGAAAACAGAACAATGTCCATTTCTTCGCCATCCTCATACCCAGGTTGCTCCATTGTGCCTTCGTTCATGAATTCTTCTTGCTCATAGGAATGTTGGTTCATGGTCTTTCTTCTTTTGGCATTTTCTTCTTCATTTCGTGTTTCCTCACTTGCTTCTAGGTTGTGCTTCTATCGTGGTTCCTTGAAAGTGTGGTTGATGGGGTTCTCATCGACATTTGAGATGACTTTGAAGCTATTTCTTGTTTTGATATTTCAATTCCCAGGATGTGCAATTGATCTTATACTCTGTCTCATGCGAGTTGTGACTTCTTCAAAGCCTTCAACATCTTTTTTATTGTGGTTTGATTTGGGCTTGACTTTTGGCTTAAATGGCAGCCTTTGAAGAGATGGCCATGTTCATGGAATCTTTGACATATAAATGGGATGTGTTCATAATCAAGGCTTTGAAACCATTCCTCATCTTGGTAGCTTAAGAAGATTACTTATAGTTGCGGCTTGACCAGGTTCATGTAGACGCAGATGTCAGCGTAGGAAGTGTATCTTCCCTACATGGTGAGTTCAGATACTTTGACAAATGACCCTAGAGAGTTTCCAATTTCTTCCACTATTATGGATTCCCAAACATATGAGGGGAGGGAATGGAAGAAAATCTAGAAAGGGGTCGATGTTGTAAAGACTTCTTTGTTTGGGTTGAATCTTTCCATCCAAGGTCAAAGGTTTATAAGCCAACGAAGTTAAAGAAGTACGGTCTATTTTCAAAAACCGTATATCGATCTTCCAAATTGAGACCCTATCTTGATCTTCCAAATTGAAGAATGTTGTTGTAAAAAATCCCTTTGAACCCAACTTCCTTTAAGTTTTCATGTGTGATGGATCACCATACCAGATTTTTTAGTTGGTGAGATGCCCATGAATTTTCCAATGAAGACATGGTCCTCATATGCTAGATGTATGCCCCTATCATATCTGAGATGATGTTGTATTGTGGGTTTTCCATAGCTTTTGGGATGCAACGGTTGGTTCGAGCGATTGGCTTCGACTTCATCCATCTATTAATATTTTATATGTTATATGCTTTTAATATTTTATATGTTTTTAGTGCTACCTGTTAACCCTCCCTCGTACAAAGTATATGATAACTCCATTCTTATTTGGACGAGGAAAAAAAAAAGTCTACTTGAGTATGCTATAAGGATTATCCAAAATGTGCTCAGAAATTATTTGAACGAGAACAAATAGGAGTCTAATTTGTATCTTATTCAATGGTTTTTTTTCGAAAGTCCTAAGCTCTAAGTTGATTTAAAACCATAAAACTTCTTTAAAAGTATGCCATCTAGATTTAATCATATAAAACCAAGATAAATATCCAAATTTCCACCTAATTTTAACGCGGTTATCCCACCCCTGTTTAGGGAGATGAAAAGCGGTTGGTCATCGTGCAGCCTCCCCGTAGTGTCACTCCGGTTTTTGAAAACGGACCTTACTTCTTTTAACTTCGTTGGCTTATAAACCTTCGACCTTGGATGGAAAGATTCAACCTAGACAAAGAAGTCTTTACAACATCGACCCCGTAGTGTCACTTCATAAACCTAGCACAGCTGCTATTTTGTGGTTGGTGAACGCCGAAAGACTTATTGTGGATGGCGGAGAAAAAAAATTCAGTAAAAACGCCAGATCCATGCATGAAGAAAACCCTCCACATCTCAACCAAGTAACCTTCACTGATAAAGGGATGAAGAATAATTAAACATGGCAATCATATGATGTTACAGTAACTTCTTAATATGATTAGGTAAATGTTAAAAAGTAAACAGGTTAAACGGATGCATTTATAAATGCAAAGAAGTTATCAACAATAAATCTGACCCATTGATTTTGGAGGACCATTAAGAATATGCCAGCATCTTCAATGCATAACCATCAGATTAGAATTTAAGATTAAAAGATCATTAACTGTGCCCATCTCCAATAGATATACCCCTTTTAGCGTAATCAAATATAAGCAGACCGACCCGCCCACCAAAAATGAAAGATTTATTTTAGAATACCATCGGAGCATCTCCTTTTGCAAATGGAGAGGGGATAAGTCAAATCTCTACCACTGACATAACACTGACATAACGTTAAGATGAGAGAGTTTATAACGTTCACGTAAGTATTGTTTGCCCCACGGGAGAGGTCACTACTATTTGCGATAGTGTCCAAAACCTACTTAGGCTTGCGGAGACTGGATAGTCAGTTTGACAAGTAAGACAGCAACGGCTACTCTGCCCGTAGCCTGGAGAATTAATAATGAAGTGTGGTACATTGTAACAAGAAGGAAATCAGGTTTTGACGATTTCTGAGACAGGCAGCCCACTGTTAGAACTGAGCTGAGGGCCGGGAGCAGTGAGATCGGTCCAATGGAAGCAGAATCGGGAGACAGAGTAAAAGAAGGGATCTCCCATTTTGTTCTGGTTCACGGGGCATGTCATGGAGCGTGGTGTTGGTACAAAATCTCAGATCTGCTCAAAAAGGCCGGTCATCTTGTCACGGCGGTCGATCTCGGGGGAGCTGGACTCAACCCAAAGGACGGTGATGCGATTCGAAGCTTGGCTGAGTACAACCAACCACTTGCAGACATCATGAAAAATCTTCCACATGGAGATGGAGATGGAACAGAGAAGAAGGAAAAAGTAATATTGATTGGTCACAGTTTAGGAGGTGTGGATCTGACTTGTATGATGGAAAAATTCCCACACAAAATTGCTGCAGCTGTATTTCTAGCTGCTTACATGCCCGTCTCCGGTGTAACCCCCCTTCAGCTGATAGACCAGGTATTACCGCTATCTTAATACTGCATCAATTTCACTTAATTTCATGGAGCTTAGATTCGTGTTTTATCAGAGATATCAAACGTGGGGAGACAGAGAATTCAAGTATGGATTTGATGGACAACCGAACAGGCCGACGTCCATTAAATTTGGGAGCAACTTCGCGCGAGATTATCTTTATCAGAAGAGTCCCTCTCAGGTAACTAACGCGCAGAAGATAGTGATCTCCTGCTCACTAAATATATATTTGGGCATTTCTATTCGTGTTTTCTTATTGTTTTTTCTGATCATATTGAGCTATTTTAAGGCGTTGAGAGCGTTGAGAGCCGTTGAGAATGATCTGTAATGCATGGATTACAGGAAATCACGCTCGCGGAGAGCCTTATAAGAAACTACCCTCTGTTGGACGAAGAGGTAGTATACAGCAGTGAGAATTATGGCAGAGTCCCTCGAGCGTACATAGTGGCCAAGCAGGATAAAACGATATGGGAGGAACTGCAGAGGAAGATGATAGCCGATAATCCTCCGGACAGAGTCTACGATTTGGAGGATTCTGATCACTGTCCCTTCTTCTCTTGCCCTTCACGACTCGCCCAAATTTTGCAAGAAATTTCCACTGCATTTTGATGGTTTAATCCATACATACTGATATCTTCATGCGTGCATTTTGATGGTTTAATCCATACATACTGATATCTTCATGCGATATGAATAATGATAGTCCACACATAGATGAAGGGATTCTCCAGCTTGGGATGCTTCCATGATCCATTTTTTCATTGTTAGAAATTTGTGGATTTTAACGTGCATCCGTGTTATTTTCCTATTCCTCAGAAGTTCGTTGAAATTTATATCAATATAATATTCCAGGGCAGCAGCACCATTCATGTCCTACTTTCCATTGGAATTAGGTCTATCTTGGAAGAATATCAATATGGAGAGCTAGTAGCCTGGCAGATTACTTGGCATTATTGTTTTTGGATTTTCTTCCCAAAAGGTGTACAACTATTGACATGGGCAGATTTAATAGGGGTTTAGTGCTTAATAAGTTTTCTATGAACAGGATTAAATATGACTGGAATATTCTTAGTAATCACACAAAATAAATGACTGTGTACAACTTCCTAACTATTATAAAGACATCCGTTTATGTGTTTACTTTTTTACATTTACTTTTTTGACATTGATCAACCACAATTATGTGGCTGTATTAGTCTATATTATATCAGTCTGTCAAATTAGTTGGCATTATTGTTTTTGACTCTTATCTATTTTGTTTTTGGATTTCTTCCCTTACTCTATATTGTATCAGCCTGGCAAATTAGTTGGCATGATTGCTTTTGGCTTTTCCCTATTTTGTCTTTGGATTTCTTCCCTTACTCTGTATTGTATCATATCGTTTCTACCCTTCCAGAAATGATATATTTGAACAATGGCCACATAGTATGAAGCTAGACCCTCGTTTTTTCGTTGTCAAACTGTAATTGCTATGCAGATATGTAGATGCAATTTAAGTTTGAAATGGTAGGGTTGGTTTCTCGGCACCTTAATTAAAATTATTATTTTTAATATTTTGTCAAAGTAATTATGTGAATTGTTTTAATATATTTCTTAGAATAGTTCAACGGTGGAGATTTATGAGTCCTCGTGCTAATTCAAAAGGAGATAAGACAGGTATGATTCATATTGGCAGCCTAGTGCCTCTTTTTTTCAAATTGTAATTGCTATACAGATATGCGGATGCAACATAGGTTTGAAATGGTGGTGTTGATTTATGTAGGCAACTGAAATTAAAATTAAATTTTTTATTATTTTTTCGAAGTAATTATGTGAATACTTCAATACACTTCTTATAACAATTCAAGTGTGAAAGTTTAAAAGTTCTCTTTGACTGATCTCAAAAGAGATCAAACAAGTATGGTTTGTTGGGACATATATCAATTGCATAAAGAATGATGCAGAGTTGTAGTAAGAGTAATTATAAATTAGAGGGAGATCACTACCACAAAATAACCAATTAGTTGTTTCCATAAATGCTTTATAGTTTTACTATTTTTTTTTTTTTTAGTTTAGGAAGCATATTCTGCTTCCTTTCATTTGGTATCAAAGCATTATCACCTCAAACCCAAGGTATTAGGAATAAGGTTTTTTCATATAATCTTTGTTTGAGTGGGAACTTGATATAATTTTTTTTTGAGGCTCAAGATGGAAGATATTCTCATACATCAATATCTATGGGTTGTAGTATTTGGAATCAAACCCATTGGTATGATATATGAAGAGTGGGTGGTGTTGGAGAGAAGGAAAGAAGTCTTATGAGGGTCTACCTAGCCAACTCAATATTCTTGAACATTTCAGAAGAAAAAACTACAACAACTCTATGGAAGAAGTGGGAATTTGTATCATGGTAAATCCTTGGTTAATTAACTTTGTCCATGGAAAAACTTGTTTTCCTTGAGAATGAGTGATGGTGATTTTGTACTTTAGCACATGAATGGATTTAATATTATTTTGACCAATTTGATCTCAGTTGGAGTAAAGATGGTTGACAAGAATTGTTGTATGAATCTTTTGTGTTTTTTGTCAAATTCATGGGACAATCTCGTAATGGCCACTGGAAGCACTATGAAGACATTGATGCTTGATGAGGTTGTGGATGCTTTAATATTAGAGGAGGTGAGGAAGAAATTGCATTGGTTTTTCATGTAAGATCGAAGGAGAAAGGAAAAATGAGAGAAAATAGTAGATCCAAATCCCATGGGAGACATAAGTTTACCAGAAAGTCGAAGGAAAAATGTTGGAACTGCAGCAAGGTCGAGAATTTTATAAGGGACTACAAGGAAGAGAAGAAGAAGAATAAGAAAAAAAATATTATGATAATGAGTCTAAAAAGAATTCTCAAGAGGATGGTGGAGATGTCATTGTTGCAACCTTGGAAACCTGTGCAAGATAGAGTGTATGGCTAATAGAATATGGAGATTCCTTCTATATGAATTCTCATTTTAACATAAATATTGATGGTGATATGGTATACCTTGGTGACGACTCTCCTCTCAGCATAATTGGTCGAGGTAGAGTTTTGATTAGATTCCTTGATTGTAGAGTAAGGGAGATCAATTGAATTTTTCACATTATGGGTTTAGCATAAAACCTACTATTATTAAGCACACTTAATGATGCAGGTGTGTAGGTTTATTTCATTGAAAATTTTTGCAAGATGGTATGAGGAGCTATGTTACTCACTAAGGGTGTTCATGTGGGAACTTTATTGCATCTTGATGCATTCACAATTGAGTGTAATAGCTCTTTAATTTCTGCATTGGAGAGATCTATAGGATTTACATGATCCGGATTTAGGAGCAGAACGAACTGATTAACATATTGAATACAATAGACATAGAGATAATAAGAATAACATAGATATATAGTGAACACTATCTTCTATTCAATAATGAAATAGGCTTAAACTGTAAAACTACAGAACTGAATGTAATGTTCCTGACTTGGCTAGTCTAGGAAACATCGTTAATGTGTGTGAAGGATCAAAGGTTTACAGCATATAAATGATCATGCAAATAATAAACGCGACAAAGGACTGCAAAGTTTGTATTATGATATCTTTGTGGATTACAAAATGGTCGAATGTGGCTGAATAAACTGACAATAATCGACTAGATCAACAGACAAAGGATCTTAGTTGGAATACAAATAAGCAATTGTGGATGAATAAAATAACAACACTCGGCTAGGTCAAAAGACAAAAGGATCATAGCCGGAATAAAAATAAGCAACTAAAAGATAATACCCGGGATATGGGAGCACTGCGGAATCAATGAAGAATGATGGAAAACCTGGATGATCTTCCCGATGACTAGGGTGTGTCTTTCAACACCGAAATCAGGCAATTGGTGTCTTCCTCCTGGAATACATTGAACTATCTCTCCTGAGATGCGCCTCTTCTCCTCAATGACAAGTCATAATCTGCATAATGATGAATTAGGTCGTTGATCCTTCCTTTATAGATTTCCAAAACCCTAAATCATGATGAAACCCTAATTCATTGTTGACTTACAAAACCCTAAATCACTGTTGAAACCTAATTCATTGTTGACTTCTATTTTTATCTCATAATGACTTAAAAGCGCTTTTAACCCTTTTTAGCTCAATGTCACTTTCTAAATATAACACTTGTGACTGGAGTGACCTCTAGTAACCCTATTTACCGCTCTTTGGCCCTGGCTATAGTATAACGGGGCGGTTTAGACCATTAAGCCTCCTCTCTGGAGCTCCTATTTGGAAAGGGACATTACAGTCCTCCCTTCTCGAAATTGCTTGTCCTCAAGCAATACCAGTCCAGGGTGTTGCAACACCTGCTCGCTCTCCCAAGTAGCATCCTCTACTCGAAGCCCTCTCCATCTGATCAAACACTCTCTAATGACCCTTCTCCTCAGTTTCCATGCCTGAAACTCCAAAACCTCCTTCGGAACTAACTCCAACTATCCCTCCTCATCCAATGGGAAAAGCTCCTCTGATGTGCTAATGAATTGTCCCACTGCCTTTTTTAGGAAAGACACATGGAAGACGTTATGAATCTTGCTGCCCTCTGGAATCTCTAGCTCGTAAGCAACCTCACCTACTCGGCGCATGATCCTGTAAGGACCATAAAATATGGGCTTGAGATTCTCGGCCCCACTCTTCTTCAGAGATGACTGTATGTAGGGTTGGAGTCTCAAGAAAACCAAATCTCCAACCTTAAAGTTGTGCTCTATCATGTGCCTATCCGGACTTATCTTTTGTCGGTGTTGCATCGTCTGCAGGTTCTCTTTCAACAACTTGACAATCTCCTAACTCTCTATGATCCAATCCTTGGCCTTGGGAGATCTGCTCTCCCCAAAGACCAAGTCTACCAAAGTGGGAGCATCATATCTGTACAATGCTTGGAAGGGTGTCATACTAATGGACATGTGGAAGGTGGTGTTGTACCAATGTTCTCCTAAATGTAACCACTTTACCCACGTTCTTTGTTGTCCCCCTACATAGTTCCTCAAATACCCTTCAACCCACTTATTGACAATCTCGGTCTGGCCATCTGTTCGAGGGTGATAGATGGTGCTAGGTGTAAACTCTGTCCCCACCAACTGATGCAGGAGCATCGCCCACGACAAGCGAGCCAGCATGGAAGGCAATGAACAGCTGGACAAGCCAGCAGAAAGTTTTTGAAATTTCATCCAAGAGGATGCGCCAATGTATAAATGATGCATTTATGAAAGCACTTTTTGTATGTTGTATCATACCTCGAGCCATACGCTCTTGTATGAAATAGATAGGAGGCATTTAATAGATTTAATACAGGTAGATAGGATTTTTATTTCCAGATTAGACAGTTTAGATGGAAGGAGGGAAAATGGATATAGACACCCTCATTGGATCATTGTAACATTAGCAGCATTCAGGAATAGAGGAGCAAGCAGAGAACTGTGTAGAGAACATCCATGTACAAATTGAATTAATAGAAGAAAGCTTTGATTCAAATACATGGTTATGTGTCTATTCTCTGTGTATTGTATTTGTGCTCATGAATGTTTGTTTTCTGGTTATGCATTTGCCTTGTATATGTTGTGCATGTGATTTCCTGTTTGGACTGAAGTCTGAAGAAAAAGATAGAATGAGTTTCAATTGTTTCTCTATTTGAGCCAGGAGATTCCTGCAATGAGTGCAGTTGAATTCATCCGCAAGGAGTGCGTTGATGAAGGCTCAGTAGTTTAACTTTTGTCCTCATTCACCCATAAGTTGTTTTGGGTCGTTGAAGTCGGGCAAGGAAGGTGTAGGCTAAAGAAAGAAGTCTCAGAGTTGCGATTCTGAGCATTTCATTCAAAGAGTACTATTGCAGGAAGTGTGTAGAGTCAAAAAGATTCAACACTTGGGAAGTTGTTGAATGCCAAGCGCAAGGAGTGCGCGCAAGTTCCTCTGAAGAATCAGAGAGGAAAAGCTCAGGAGGTATAGAACCTTCTTGGTACAGCTGAAAGAGAGCCCAGGAGGTTCAGGTCGAGGAAGATTCGAATAGAGGTTGCAAGCGCAAGTGTTGGAAAGTGGGTTCTGGAAGGAACTTTAGTCTTCTGAAGAAATCCGTGAGTAAAGGGAAGCGACGGTCAGGATTCGCAGCGGAGAGCAGCGGAATCCCATCAGCTGTCAGATCTTGGAAAGTTGCGCAGGGCTTAAGCATCGAAGGAGCAAAGGAGGAGTCTCGAAGGAGACATCGGGATATTGGCATCATCGGGTTTTCATAAGGCTGAGAATCGAGACCTTGAAAGTCCTGAAATCCCGAGAAGGGATCTCAACCGTAGATCTTGGAAGGACGCGTGGCAGGAGATCTGGACGAGTCGGCGTTTGGATCATCAGGTTTTCCAAAGGAAAGAAACTCTTACACATAGGAATCGCGATCCGCGATTTCCCGATTGGATCAGAGCCTTCCAAACAGCAGGGACACGTGGAGAACGATCCCGGAGAATCGGATTTCGGAATATCGGAGTTTCCGGAGTTGTGAAACTCGAGCATATCGAAATCGCGATCCGCGATTTCCCGACACGATCAGGGCCGCTAATCTGAAGGATGCATGTCCAAGGATCTGAAGAGTTTGGGGTTTGGAAGGTCTCGTGAACATCGACCATGGAAATCGCAAAAACCCGATACATGATTTCCCGACAAAGTTAAAGCCTGGAGTGGAGGATAGGTGGCATCGAGGATCAGGGATCAGGAACACGAGAGGTAAGTGTTTGTCGACGTCGTAAGTTCCGATTTCCCGACGGAATCATTCCCGACAGAGACCAGGAAGCCGTGGTAAGTAGTCATCGGGGTTCGGGGATTTACAGGACCCGATATCGTGAGTTCAGGACTCACAAACACGCGAGGTCCGATTTCCCGATAAGGCAGCAGGGAGATCGAAAAGAGCATCCTGTGGGTGCGGAGAAGTCCCGATAAGGGATTTGAAGGGAGGTTCAGCTCTTCGGGCCTGGGAAAAAAGAAGGTCCTGGTGGGAGCGGACGTGCCGGGTGGTCGTTTGTGTCAAGTGGTATCAGAGCGGGGATTAACTCTTTGTTTTCTGCGACAGAGAGAAAATAAAAAATTCACCATGCCGCCCCGAAGAGAAAGGAAATCACCTGATCCAGAAGATAGGGATGTACGAAGAAGAGGCAGGCCAGCAGGAAATCCAGAGATGGAGAGGCAGATACGCAATCTCAGAGCGAGATTGGAAGATATGGAAGCAACACAGAGACGCACAGCCAATGCTGGAGATATGAGCGACTCTGAGGGCGAAGCTGAAGCTGAACAACAAGGAGAAGTTGCAGTCGAAGATGCAGCCAATGAGAAGTTAATCAAGGCTATCGCCCGGATGAGTTCAAAGACAAAAATGGACATTCCAGTCTATGAAGGAAGTCTGGATGGAGAAGAGTTGTTGGACTGGATTAGAGCTCTTGACACCTACTTCGATTATGAGGATATCGAAGAGGATAAAAAGGTAAGGCATGTTGTCATGAAATTGAAAGGACACGCAGCATTATGGTGGGACGAGCTTCACGCTGATAGACATTCCAAAGGCAAGCAAAAGATCAAACGATGGGATCGAATGATTGCGAAGATGAAGCCAAAGTTCATCCCAAGGGATTATCAGATCACACTGTTCAGGAGAATGTAGAACCTAAGACAGAAGTTGATGACGGTAAAGGAGTATACCGAAGAATTTTACAAGCTCAATATCAGAGCAGGTCATCGGGAGAGTGATGATGAAAAAGTAGCCAGGTATATGAATGGCTTAAGATATGATATCCAAGATGAGATAAGTATGACAACCGTCAGAACGGTCGAGGATGTGTATCAGATGGCACTGAAGGCTGAAGAGAAGCTAAGCCATAAGCCAGCACAGTGGGGCAGAGGTAAGAGCCAGCCGAGAGGAAAATTAGTTGCTCAACATAGGTTCCAGAAATCTAAGGATGACTGGAAGAAGCCTCAGACCAGAATGGAAAGAGGTGGAAGTTCTCAGCAAGGCCAGTACGCTGAACAGCAAAGGCAGCAAATAGAACAGAGCGGAGGATACGCTAATGTTAATACTTTTCCTCGTACCAGAGGTAGAGGAAGAGGCATAGGAGGAATCATCACATCCTACACATGTGGGAAGAATGGACACAAGGCAGTTGACTGTCCAGACAGAAAGAAAGATGGAGGTGAAGCTCACATCGTCGAGGCACAAAGGCGAGTTGCTGAAGGAGAAGACGCAGAAGACGGAAGGTCACTGATGATGCGTAAAGTTCTCTTAACACCCGAGAAGGAGGTGGAGGACACATCTCAGAGAAGCAAACTGTTCAGAACTGCATGCAAGACCAAAGACAGGAAGTGCAAGGTCATTGTTGACAGCGGAAGCACCGACAATATCGTTTCAACCAAGATGGTGGAGAAACTAGAACTGGAGACGACTGATCACCCGATTCCATATAAAGTATCATGGCTACAGAAGGGACATCAGGTGAGTGTCACTAAACAGTGCTTAGTGGACATCAATATAGGAGGATATAATGATAAAATTCTCTGTGATGTTATTCCTATGGATGTATGTCATTTATTGTTGGGTAGACCATGGCAATATGACAGGAACGTAGTTCATGATGGGAAGATAAATACGTACACTTTAGAGAAGAATGGGAGAACACACATGTTACTTCTGATAAAAGATAAGGATGTGAAAATGGAAATGAACAATAGGGTACTTCTCATGAGTGGGAAGGAACTTCTGGCAGAAGTAAAGAAGAAGGAAGACCCACAATTCTTTGTGGTCAGGAAACCGAAAGTTGTTTTGACCAGCACAAGAGTGGATGATTTGCCGGAGGAAATTCAGGAACTCTTGGAAGAGTTCGCTGATATAGTGGTGGACGAATTGCCTCATTCGTTGCCACCAGTGAGGAGCGTGAGTCATCATATAGATCTCATACCAAGAGCCATTTTGCCGAATAAGGCCGCGTACAAGTTGACGCCGCAGGAGAATGAGGAGGTCAAAAGGCAGGTACAGGAACTGCTGGATAAAAGACTGATCAGAGAGAGTTTGAGTCTGTGTGCCATCCCAACGGTACTGAGTCCAAAGAAAGATGGAGGTTGGAGAATGTGTACAGATTCCAGAGCCATTAACAAGATAACCATCAGGTATAGGTTTCCATTGCCGCGTATGGATGATCTGATGGATTGCTTGAGTGGGGCAAAATATTTTTCAAAGATAGATTTGAAAAGCGGATATCATCAAATTCGCATGAGAAAAGGCGATGAGTGGAAGACAGCCTTCAAAACCAATGAAGGGTTGTATGAATGGCTATTCATTCTGTTTGGTTTGACGAATGCACCAAGCACATTCATGAGGCTGATGAATGAAGTGTTGAAAGAATTCATTGGTAAGTTTGTCATTGTTTATCTAGATGACATATTGATTTTCAGCAAAACAAAAGAAGAGCATCTGAAGCATTTAGCTGCAGTCATTAGGAAGCTACAGCAAGAGAAGTTGTTGATCAACATGAGGAAGTATTCATTTATGAAGAAAGAACTCATTTACTTGGGGTTTGTCATATCGTCAAATGAATTGAAAATGGATCCAAGTAAAGTGGAGGTAATTAAAAATTGGCCATCACCCAGAAATGTTTTTGAGGTGAGGAGTTTCCATGGTTTGGCTAGTTTCTACCGAAAGTTCATTAGGAATTTCAGTGGAATTAGCGCAGCAATGATGGACACAGTCAAGAAAAGACATAAATATTTTCATTGGACTGAAGAGGCAGAGAAGATCTTCAATCTGTTGAAGCGAAAGATCACAGAGAAACCAGTGTTGGTGTTGTCGGACTTTGCAAAAGTTTTCCAGGTGAAATGTGATGCAAGTGGATTTTCCATAGGAGCGGTCTTGAGCCAGGAGGACAGACCAATTGCATATTTCAGCGAGAAGTTGGATGAGGAAAAAGTGAAGTACTCAACGTATGATAAATAATTTTATGCTATCATACAGGCGTTGAAGAAGTGGAGGCATTACTTGATCCCAAAGGAGTTTGTATTGTATAGTGATAATCATGCATTACAGTTTGTGACTCAGCAGGAGAAGCTGAATCAGAAACATGCTAAATGGGTAGAGTATATACAGAATTTTACATTTGTAATTAAACACATTTCAGGGGCTGCTAACAAAGTGGTTGATTCTTTGAGCAGGAAGTGTTTGTTGCTGCAGGAGTTTCGAGTCAAAACATTGGGTTTTGAAAACCTTAAGGACATGTATGCAGGTGATGTTGATTTTGCAGAGGCATACGAGGCAGCTGAGAATCCAGTTCTCAGAGACAGAAGCCCGTGGATGGATTACATGATCCAAAATGGATTGTTGTTTAGAGGCAATCAGTTATGCATTCCAAATTGCTCCATGAGGGAGAATTTGCTAAAAGAAAAGCACAGTGGTGGATTGGCAGGACATTTTGGTCACGACAAGACATTTGCAAAGTTGAGCGAAGCATACTTCTAGCTGAAGATGCGAAGAGATGTCAGGAAGTTCGTTGACAGGTGCAGAATTTGCCAGCATTCGAAGGTCAGGAAGCAGAATGCAGGATTCTACCAATCCTTACCCATACCAGAAAGGTCGTGGGATGAAATCAGCATGGATTTTGTACT
The DNA here is from genome assembly GCA_010110895.2 of Picea sitchensis. Lineage (NCBI taxonomy): Eukaryota > Viridiplantae > Streptophyta > Pinopsida > Pinales > Pinaceae > Picea > Picea sitchensis. Next base: position 3,344 of record SNQJ01S0085087.1, on the reverse strand, counting down.
GGGATTGCCGAGGACGCAAAGAGGACATGATTCGATCTTTGTAGTGGTTGATAGTTTTTCCGAAATGGCACATTTTATACCATGCCAGAAGACCAGCGATGCGACTCATATCGCAAATTTGTTCTTCAAGGAGATTGTTAGACTTCATGGGTTACCCAGAAGCATAGTATCGGACAGGGATACAAAATTCATTGGACATTTATGGAGGACACTCTGGAAGAAGATGGGAACTAACTTGATGTTTAGTTCTACCTATCATCCTCAGACTGATGGGAAAACAGAGGTAGTGAATCGAAGTTTGGGAGATTTACTCAGAAGCCTAGTGACAGAGCACCACAGCAGTTGGGATAACGTGTTGCCACAGGCAGAGTTTTCTTACAACGATTCAGTGAACAGAAGCACAGGTAAAAGTCCATTTGATATTGTATATGGCAGGCAACCAAGAGGATTATCTGAGCTGAGAGATTCAGAACAGATGATGACAAAGAGTGCAAGCGCTGAAAAATTCGCAGAGGCGATGGAAAAACTTCACAGCAGGGTGAAGCAGCGATTGCTGGAATCAAACCAGGAATATAAGCGCAGAGCGGATCAACATAGGAGACATCTTCAATTTGAAGTTGGAGATCTAGTTCTGGCACATCTGAGGAAAGAAAGGTTCCCAAGGGGAACATACAACAAGATAAAAATGAAGAAAATTGGGCCATGCAGAGTCCTGAAGAAATTGGGAGAAAACGCATATGAGATTGAATTGCCGGATGAGAACAGAATATCTCCGACATTCAATGTTTCAGACTTATATCCCTATAAGGCTGAGGAAGAGGGAGCTGGAAGTGATGAACCGCCATAGATTCAGTGGCAGAAGTAGATGCCGATTGCAGATAGGCCACAGATGGAGTGTATACTTGACAAAAGAGTTAGCAAAAGGAACAGACGGAAGCAATACTTCGAGTATCTGGTGAAATGGAAGAATCACCCAGTGGAAGATGCCAGCTAGGAGACAGAAGAAGTAATTCAAAGGCATGGATAGACCGTGCAGGAGCTCATGGACAAGAGCCCATGAAATATTTTCAAGCCGAGGAGTATGATGCAAGAGCATCGCCCACGACAAGCGAGCCAGCATGGAAGGCAATGAACAGTTGGACAAGCCAGCAGAAAGTTTTTGAAATTTCATCCAAGAGGATGCGCCAATGTATAAATGATGCATTTATGAAAGCACCTTTTGTATGTTGTATCAGAACTCAAGCCATACGCTCTTGTCTGAAATAGATAGGAGGCATTTAATAGATTTAATGCAGGTAGATAGGATTTGTATTTCCAGATTAGACAGTTTAGATGGAAGGAGGGAAAATGGATATAGACACCCTCATTGGATCATTGTAACATTAGCAAAATTTAGGAATAGAGGAGAAAGCAGAGAACTGTGTAGAGAACATCCACGTACAAATATTGAATTAATAGAAGAAAGCTTTGATTCAAATACATGGTTATGTGTCTATTCTCTGTGTATTGTGTTTGTTCTCATGAATTTTTGTTTTCTGGTTATGAATTTGCCTTGTATATGTTGTGCATGTGATTTCCTGTTTGGACTGAAGTCTGAAGAAAAATATAGAATGAGTTTCAATTGTTTCTCTATTTGAGCCAGGAGATTCTTGCAATGAGTGCAGTTGAATTCATCCGCAAGGAGTGCGTTGATGAAGGATCAGTAGTTTAACTTTTGTCCTCATTTGCCCAGAAGTTGTTTTGGGTCATTGAAGTCAGGCAAGGAAGGTGCAGGCTGAAGAAAGAAGTCTCAGAGTTGCGATTCTGAGCATTTCATTCAAAGACTACTACTGCAGGAAGTGTGCAGAGTCGGAAAGATTCAACACTTGGGAAGTTGTTGAATGCCAAGCGCAAGGAGTGTGCGCAAGTTCCTCTGAAGAATCAGAGAGGAAAATCTCAGGAGGTATATCACCTTCTTGGTACAGCTGAAAGAGATCCCAGGAGGTTCAGGTCGAGGAAGATTAGAATAGAGGTTGTAAGCGCAAGTGTTGGAAAGTGGGTTCTGGAAGGAACTTTAGTCTTCTGAAGAAACCTGTGAGTAAAGGGAAGCAACGGTCAGGATTCGTAGCGGAGAGCAGCGGAATCCCATCAGCTGTCAGATCTTGGAAAGTTGCGCAGGGCTTAAGCATCGAAGGAGAAGAGGAGGAGTCCCAGAGGAGACATCGGGATATTGGCATCATCGGGTTTTCATAAGGCTGAGAATCGAGACCTTGAAAGTCCTGAAATCCCGAGAAGGGATCTCAACCGTAGATCTTGGAAGGACACGTGGCAGGAGCTATGGACGAGTCGACGTTTGGATCATCGGGTTTTCCAAAGGCAAGAAACTCTTACACATAGGAATCGCAATCCACGATTTCCCGATTGGATCAGAGCCGTCCAAACAGCAGGGACACGTGGCGAACGATCCCAAAGAATCGAAGTTCGGACTATCAGAGTTTCCAGAGTTGTGAAACTCGAGCATATCGAAATCGCGATCCGCGATTTCCCGACATGATCAGGGCCGCTAATCTGAAGGACGCATGTCCAAGGATCTCAAGAGTTCGGGGTTTGGAAGGTCCCGTGAACATCGACCACGGAAATCACGAAAACCCGATACGCGATCTCCCGACAAAGTTAAAGCCTGGAGTGGAGGATAGGTGGCATCGGGGATCGGAGATCGGGAACACAAGAGGTAAGTGTTTTTCGACGTCGTAAATTCTGATTTCCCGACGGAATCATTCCCGACAGAGGCCAGGAAGCCGTGGTAAGTAGTCATCGGGGTTCGGGGATTTACAAGACCTGATATCGAGAGTTCAGGACTCGCAAACACGCAAGGTCCGATTTCCCGATAAGGAAACAGGGATATCGTAAAGAGAATCATGTGGGTGTGGAGAAGTCCCGATAAGGGATTTGAAGAGCGGTTCAGCTCTTCGGACCTGGAAAAAAAGAAGGTCTTGGTGGGAGCGGACGTGCCGGGTGGCCGTTTGTGTCACCAACCGAAGAAACTCTCTCCAAAATGTCCCTATGAACTGACTGTCCCTGTCACTGACAATGTTCTTCGACAACCCATGAAGTCTGAAGACCTCCTTGAAGAAAATCTCGGCTACCTGAACTGCGTTTTACTCTATCGGTATGGCGTAGAACTGAGAAAAATTGGTCAATCTGTCGACCACTACATAGACACAGTCCTTACCCTGGACCTTGGGTAGACCCGTGATGAATTCCATAGATATACTCTCCCATTTCTTCTCTGGAATGGGGAGTGGTTGAAGTAGCCCTGCTGGAAGAGAATGCTCTGACTTGTTCTACTAGAAAGTCACACACTC
>SNQJ01S0085086.1:0-27353 GCA_010110895.2 Picea sitchensis | reverse complement strand
CATAGGGGCCAATATTTCTTGGAGATCTAAAATTCTTATTGCTCAATTAAGGACTAATTCTCATCAACTCCGTTGTGAAACAGAGCGCTGGAAAAGGCCAAAAGAAATGTGGGAGGAAAGAGTATGTATTTTGTGCTCGTCCGGAAAAGTGGAAACAAAAAAACATTTCATTTTAGAATGTGAGGCCCTCAAAGACAACAGGGAAAATTATGCAGGTATTTTGGCAGCTAGTTCTTGGGATAATCTATTCAACAAAGAGTTTGTCGAGAAGCTGGGAGCGATTATTGTAAAACTTCACAGGAAAAGGGCCGAATACAAAAGCCAGATGGAAAAGCAATCTGTCCCATAGGCTATTTTTAGCCTCGTGGGCGTTAAAAATACTTTCTTTCTTTCTTTCTTGAATGAGATAGCATGACTCTCATTTTATGCCACTGGTAGGTCCATTGTGAGGTTAAGTAAAGAAACTAGTCGTTGGAGCTCGGGTTAGGTCTAAGGCTAGAATGTAATTTTCAATGAGAGCACTTTATCTCTCACTAAAATGATTTTAACAAAGTGTTGTTAATAGATATTAATCAACTTATGTTTGTGATTAGAAAGACCAAACACTGGCTACTTGATTTCATTGTCATTCTTAGAATAAGAGGTTTAATGCATGGTTTTACCATGATTGCATAGGCCATGTTTTGAATCATTTGTAGACCTATGGTTGTTGGTGCATACATAGCGTGGTGGTGTTCTTACACCTTGCATTGTTAATTGATTGTTGAATGATATATGGGTATCATGGATTTTTTAATCTATCGCACTTGTTCATAACTACTATGCGATGCATATATGATTGTTGGAGGTGGATGTTGGTTGCACCCTCCCTATTTATCATGGGTTTACATACATTTGATCATGGAAGTTATATATATGTTTGTTGTAGCATGTGTGTATGCATGTTTATGGTTGATAAAGGGATTGTATATTGAATAGTTTGAGCACTTGTCTATGGCTACGTGTCACAAACTTGCATACATGGGTTTGATATTGTGATTTGATGTTCAAGCAGTAGGAAAACTTTGCATCATTGGCTTGGTTTTGAGTTATATTAAATATGCTACATCAATATATGGCATGTTTGCTATGAATTTTTATACATTTAAGGTGTCATATGCATTATATTGTGTATGCTCAATGTGTAAATGGAAGTATGATACCATCAGGGATATGCTAGGGTATTATGAAGATTTTATTTTTGGATCTAATTTATTAGAGTAAATTTCAACTTAAAAGAATCCTAAGAAAAAAACAATAAATTGATAAAAATAATGCCATGTAGACATTTTTTTAATAATATTTCACTTTTATTGAAGTTTTTCATGGTTATTTCACTTTTACCAAAGCTACCTTAAATGTATATTTTATATTAAAATCAATTTATGAAGATGAAGTTCGATACAATGTTTTCCCCCAAAATAAGTAAAGAAAAATAAATACACATTGTCATCTTAAGAGTCATTGAACCACTCAAATCTGAAGTTCCAACAATTTCTTGCTCGATTTTAGACAAAATTGATCCAAAAATATACCCAGAAAAGATCCAAAACATAGAACCTACATTTTCCCACTCATTACCCTCCACCCAAATATAATGCACACCGATCTCGAATTGACTAATATATAATATAATATAATATGAATGGAGTAAGGGGGTGGCCCCATTTCACAATGCAGTCTCCATAATACTCGTTGACTCTGTTAAAGATGAAAAACTCACTGCCAATATGCAATCTTGTAAAGGCGGCTACATGGTGCATGATTGGGTTCGTATGGTATCATTTTTTTAATACTTAAATGAAAACTCACGAATAATATATTATTTATTATATATTATAATGTATGATTTATTATATATTATATATTTTTAATAATTCTATGTAATTTAAGATTTAAAAAACAAATAAAATTAATGTTAATAATGAAAAGTGTCAATGCATAAATATCACTTCAATACACCATTCCTCATTTATTAAAACTATTGGAAAATTTGTTAGTATAGTAATTCCACTCTCGATATCCAAGACAATTTTGGGTGACGCGATCATGCTTAGGGTAGACAAATTATATTATTAAAAAATCCCTCTTATTTCCAAATTATATAACAAAAAATTGTCTAAGACATGCACCTCTTTTGAACTTTAAAGCATTTTGATTGGCTAATATAATATGACATGGAATTGGTATTAGAGTTCCATGGTTCATTTTTCAACTAAATTTCCTCTAATATATGACATTGTTGCATATGACAACCATATTTTGACAATGATTTAGATTTGTCTTGATTTGTTCAACAATTGATATCATGTGTATATTCGTAGACAATGGATATGAATGATATTGTTTGAGTGGCTTGCTAGCAGTAGTGTTGTCTTACATGCTAACCCTTTTCCTTCTATTTATCCTACCTTATGCATAGTCTCAACATGTTAGAGGCCCTTTTGTGTTTGGCCTTTTGTATGTGCACGCATTCATAGGTGTTGAATTATGCATGGGATATGTGGCCTTGTGTATATGCTTCTTGCTACATTGATTGTGACTGTTGAATGAATAATCATAATAAGGAGCTTCCAGTTCTAGTTACTTACAAGATGAAAAAAAAATCCTCTTACAAAGGCAATCACTGAAGAATTTCCACATTTTGAGGATGGTGTTTCTAAGTGGGCACAAATTTAATTGCTTAATGGAAACTTCTATTATCTTAACATAGTTTCTTTTAACGCTGCTATTTTTTTATGAGTTATCTAATGATGCATTGGATGTGTAGACAATGGCACACATTTAATTTTGAGTAGCCATGAACTTGAATATCTTCACTGGTATTTTTTTTTAATATTGCATGTGAACAATGATTTGATGCATGCATGTGTGTGTGTGTGTGGACTGTTATTTATGATGAAATGGATAATTTTATTCACTACTCATTTTTTTATGACATGGATGGAGTTTATGGAGTTATGCGATGATGGAAAATTATTTTAATAAAGCTCCAAGACTTTCTTGTTGTCTTGTCGATGCTAAGGAAAAAGTGCACCCTAGTATTAGGTTGGAGCCCTTAATTTGCATAGGATCCCTGTGTTATATGACCAAAGTGACTTTCCAAATTCTAACCATCCAAAAGCTAAATCAAATTCTCCATAATTAATTTCTGGAGGAAATTTAGGGGGCAAATGTGACTCTTCACATGCAAACCTATCCCTCTATAAAAGGAGAGAAGGGTAATTGAACAAGAGGGGGAGAAGTGGTCCACTTCTACAATTGAATATCCATGTTGTTTTAAATTCTACTTGGATTAATATCATCCTACAACAACAACATGGCTCACTACAAGCGTCCAACATTAGGGTGAAAATGAATTCTCCATCTTCTCAAAGTATATTTGTTGATTTGTTTTCATGGATTATGTTTCTTGCTATATTTTTTAGACTACCTCAACCCTTATTGTGGATCCTTTTAGACAATCTGGGTGTAAAATCATTCAAATAGATTACTCATCATCTTAGGCTTCTCTCGATGCATCTCTATTTTTTGTAAATGGTGTATGGTTTCAAAAACATCTCATTCATTGGGAGTTGATACGGTTGTATGACTTGTTGGGTTATCATTTATCTGTATTGACACTTTGATGTCAATAAAAACATTTTTTTGGGAATGTCTGCAATTTCTCTTTGTGTACAATATTAAGTCTTCAACTTTCTTACTTTACTTTAAAAACATGTTTTCTATTTTATTTTCCTTGATACCAATCGCTCTATATTTTTGTACATCGCATGCTTAGATAGTTTTCTATTTAGGTTCAACTACTTATATTTTGTTTCTTATAGATTTTGTTATTTCTAGCATTTAGTTTCAAACAACATTATTTTTTTCCTCATAACTATAGTTTTCATTTATGAATTTGGTCAATTTCTATAGCTATACCTTGTTTTTTGGATTCAAGATAACAATCTTGATTTACATTTTTAAATAAATCATTAACTTAAGGTTCATTTCTGAAATTAACAAGTGCATATATAAGGAGACTTACCACCCTTAAGGTGGAAAGGATCTGCTAACTCAACAAACTAATTATTGTAATCTTGTAGTTGGTGAGTTTAGGGGTTAAAGCATAACCTAAGCTATATTCCCAATTTTCTCCTTAAGATCCCTACAAGGGTGTTTTGTGTGTTGTTGTGGGGTTTTAAATTCAACCATCAATGTAAATGGTGACCATACTAGGGAGTGTATTTTAGTTTTCCCTTCTTATGTGATTTTGGTGTGTGTTCACTCCTCATAGGAAATCCTAAATAATTAAAGGAGAASCTCYTAAGTTTGAACCTATTACTAAGATTAGATGAAGAAGAAATATTTTTAGAATAGTGATCAATTCTATTTTAGGGTCTGAAACCCATTCAACATTAAGCATGACTTCCCTATCCAACAATTAGTCAACCTCTGGTTATACCAGTGCTTCATCTTCCAACTCTACTGCTATTGGGAGTATGTTTAGTTAGTTCAATCCCATTCCCATGACGAATAAACTTAGAAGGTGATTAAGAAGCTAAGCATTGTTTAGTATGAAGAGGATGTTGATACTACTCTGTGGCAAGTATCTTCTCCTCTGACCATTGCACCAACTACTAATCCCTTGCCTAAATTTAAAGGCCACCTACCCAAATTTTCTGGTAATGGTGTTATTACTACTAATGATCATTTGGTTATCTTCTCAAATGCATGTGATAATGTTGGTGCTCATGACAACAACACATGAATGAGGCTTTTTGTTAATTCTTTGAAGGTAGATACTAGAGTTGTTACTAATTTTTTTTAATCTCCATAATAGAATCTTCTCTAAATGGCCCGAATTACTTGTTCAAATCCACCTTTGGTCATATAGAAAACCTTGTCGAATATATGAGAAGTTTTAATAACTTGTCTTTCACAAGCAGTGAGTCTATCAAAGCCTTTAAACTCAAATTTATGAAGTTATTCAATAAAATTCCTATGGTTATTCATCCAACCTAACAAGCATCCTTGGTGAATTATTAGAACAATTTGCCTCTTTCATATAGAAATAGGTTAGAAAAAAATAATGTACATTGTTTAGGGTCAGCGCTACAAACCTACCTGGAGTTTGAAGAGCAAAACCTTAGGACAAGTTTTCCCTCTCATAATTTAAATTAGAAAATAGACTTGTTTGTTATGTTAATGAACAATAAGAGGATTTTGTTGTAGTGAAAGTTAATAGTGAACCCTAAGCCTTTTGCAACTCCTCCCTTGCAAATGCTAACTAAGAATAGCCTTGTACAACATGAAACCTCTATGACCCGTTATTGGTGTAATTTATGTGACAATATCATGATCCCAATACCTATTAGACATATTTAACAACCAAAGAATGGGAAAAAGATAAAATACTATTGCTTACCATAGCTATCATGGAGCACAAAGAGAAAACAAATGATGTTTTTTCTACCATGTCTCAAAGCGAAGCTACCCAAAATCAGTTCAAATATAAAATTGTGTAGAATAATGGTGTAGGAATTGTTGGAATTAACTAAAAATGGGAAAATACTAAATCCACCTCTATTATAGGTCTAGAACATCAACTTGTACCTAATGCTCAGCCTCAAAATATTGGTGTTTAGAATCAGAGTACTAATGTTCTACCACAACTATTTTCCTTACAATATTGCTAATGATTGAGCTTCTCTCAAAGCCAATATCATCTTTTTGAACGTCCTACATGCACTTGAACAACAATAAAACTTAAATAAAACTCCTATTGCCCCATTTCCTCATGTTACAAAACTATAAACATTATAAAAGTAGATTGTCAGTGTTGCTTCCCTAGATCTACAAACTTAAGAAAATGAGGTAGAAATAGCCATGAACACCAATCATGAACCTAAATACCCTTTGTTTTATGTTTCCATGAAAATTATGGGTAAAAATGCTCATTCATGTATGATTGATAATGGTGCTTATCCCAACATCATGCCTAAAATCATGATGGAACAACTTGATTTGACTTGCACTGATGAACCCAAAAATTTGTTCACATTTAATATAAAGGTTTAACTAGCCATAGGATAGATCAAGGACCTCATTGTGAGTGTTAGGTATGTGCTATATTCTATCCATTGTTAGTGGCACATGCTAGGCACATCAGGGTGGTCACAAGGGGCGTTGGGTAGGCCCCTCATGCTTAGAGATTTGGGGGAAAAGCCCTAGAAAAAAATGGGTTGTTTTTGGTCAGATTTTTGCCTATTTTGGTGGTTTTAACTGATGGTTTTTCAGCCCATTATAATCTAAGTCTGGTTAAGGAATTAGGATTATAATCTAATATGGGTTAACATAGTAGGGGTTTGGATGCTAAAAAATCCTATATATTGTATTGTAAATGGTGAAGTTAATACAATGAGAAATAGAGGTGAGACTCTAAGGTTTGTTGGTTTTCCTAGTTAAGGGTTTCCAGGGTAAATTTTTGTGAACTGTGTGTTCTTTCTGTTTTTATAAAGAGTATGTATGCATTGTTTTACTATAAAATTTTAAAAATTATATTTGGTATCATAGCGATATTATTGGCTTTAAGGGAATGTTTGTTTTGCTAAGGGTTCAACTCATTTTGATAGAGTAAGTTTATCTTGGATCTTTCATAAACCTAGTTTCAAGGGTAACTTTGCAGTGGTGATTCTTGTGTTGAAAGAGAATGGTGAGTAGTTATAAAATTGAGATTGAAAAATTTAATGGGAAAAGCTTTGATCTATGGAAGCTCAAGATGGAGGACCTTCTTATAGACAAAGAACATTGGGATGTTGTGGATACTACACCTATAGGTATGTCAGTGGAAGACTAGACGAAGTTGGATAGGAAGCCAAAGAGTACAATCTAGTCGTGTATTTCAGATTCAATGTTACAAAATGTCTCGAAAGAAGCTACAAGGAGTTATGGGATAAGTTAGGGACTTTGTATTAGTCTAAGTCCTTGTTCAAACAAAATAAGGTTTAAAATCCTAGGAAATGAATAATCATATTAGCTATGGAGTGCATGTCACTTACCCAATAAGGGTCATAGTTCAAATTCCATGGAGTGTACAAATTTGTAGCTCCAACAAAATTAAGTTGTGGCTTGTGGGAAACATATGTGAATAACACCACAAAGTTCATAGTTGTGTGCCTATCATTTAGACAACATTTAGATGCAATATGTTAGATTTGATCCTTGAATTATAATATGTGATAAATCATATATTATTGTGTGAAGTGGTTTATGTGACGGGAAACAATCCAAGTGGGTTGAGATATAATGATATCATGTTGTAAATATGTGAAATGCATTGTAAATATTCCTAGTGCATAGCTTAGGGTCAAGGCCCGAATAATGAATGCATACAAATCCAAGTTGTGGGATAGGTTTACAATGTGGTGGATATATTTTCCATAATATCCTCATGTATATGTAAAAGCATGTATGAAGAGGAAAAATACATAATAATATAAATCAACCAAAATGGTTTCTTGAGGGAGCAACTAGGGGAACATGATACTAGAAGAGGGAAAGAGGAAAGGGGATTATTAGGTAATTTTACCTTGCAATTTTCCTTTGGAGTAATGTCCTTTCTTGCCTATGCTTCCTTACAAGTTGTCCTATCAATATTTGACTTGGATGTGTGTGCTACATACAAGTGTTATATCCTTGGGAAGAGAATATATCTCATGCAAGAAAATGTCTTCCATTGTCTTTCCCATGTAGGATATCATCWTTCTATCATTCTATTATTCAACCATTCATGGGCATGGAGAGTAKAAAATATCCCATGTTATGGGGATGTGTTCCMMTGAATGTTATCTCTTATGGCTGAAAATAACAAGATTTTCCATRTGCCTATGGCTAGTATGAGTCCATAGAAGTTGGGGAAGMTTGCTTYTGAAAATGAGAAARAGAATGGAATGGTTGGAGAGAGACCATGCCTAGAATTTTCATGGTAGCCAAGGCAACACCTTCATACCTACAACCACCTTATTACTAACCATTGATTATTTTGAGGTCAAGTGTTTTCTATCCTAGGTAATTTCCATAAAGCAGATAACATATTGGGTTGTTTTTGCACACACTTAAGAGCACTAGAAGGGAAGAGTGCTCTAAGGAACTATTAAGTAGATAAAGAGAAATTGTTTCTTTTTTTGTGTAGGGTAGTGGAACATAGTGTCATGGTTGTTCTAAAGGTTGGATGAGGACCTAGAGAGATCTGTAGTGAGCAGATGGCTTGTCATGAAAGTAATGGGTTGGGCTAAGTGAGTTTAGAGCCCTGTAGGATATTTATTTACCCCAAACGTATCATGGTCTGGCTTGGGGGTGGAATCCATAGTTTATTCCTACATATAGGTGAAAAATCATTCCTTGAAAACCATTTTCATGTACAATTATTTAACTATAGATCATTTTTCATGGTTGTCTACTTGTGGAATGCTTTTATGTTTTGCTAAGGCATTGAGTTTAATGGGAAATGAAAGAATTCATAACATGCAATGTTATTTCCATTGTTATTTTATAATTACTTATGAATTATGTATTATATTGTTGTTAGAATTTAATCCAACTTCATAGATGATTAATGAGGCTAAGAAACCTTGTCGGTAGTTCCAGATGGCCAAGGAAGGCATCTATGGATACTGCATTAGATTTTTGGGGAAAGGTGCATATTAGAACTGGGAAAATTGAGCATGCTTAGGTTCTACCTTTATGATTGAATCCACCCATATCTCTCAAGTTGCATGGATATACATTGTTCAAAGTGAAATTTATTGTTGATGTGGTTAGAGGCGAAACATTGACCTAGTTCTACTTTGAATTCTCATCACATTAGGTGATTCTTGAGGGATTTTACAAAGGCTCAAGAGATTCTTGAGGTTTTAAATCAGGTCTAATCTCTAAGAAGTCATGGCAGAGTTGGTTCTGCAATACCATAAGGTCACAATATGACCGAGAGGTAAATGCAGTAGTGGCATTGGAGTTACATGTCGTCTCTAGCCCACATAACAAGTAAAAGTGTGACAATGAGGACCTATATGCCCTCAACATGGAAACAATAAATTAAAGGGAGGAACAAGCATATTGTAGGAAAAGCAAAATATTTTGTGCTTACATCAACATGAAATCATAAGATGCCATCGGTCATTAGGAATTTGGTTTAAGGCGGTCCACCTACCAAGTGATGGTGAAAGTGGATAACCCAGATGGCAGGGAGGAGGTGTTAAGACCCTGCACAATATATAGATTGAGGCAAGGTTGATATCAACACCCCACAGTCAATCGTAGAGTCAAATAAAAACTAGCAGCATCTACCTTACCATCCCAAGCTAAACTTTTCTGAGGGATATGTGTCACCAACCCAAGGTTTAAATGAAAAGGCAACTACATGTACCTTAATGTCCCAAGGTCCATGGGAGTGGTTGTTCTTGATTGCCGATATGGTTGAGATGAGATCGACAATATTTGGGAGCTTAGAAAATAAGAGAAACACACATTTTAACGTCCTAGGGTATACTATTAAATGGGTGAGAATTTAAGGGACATGTGTTGTCATTCCATGATTAACATAGAAAGGAAACAACATGAGATTTAATCTCTTGGGTTCATTGATGGTTAAGGAAGGAGGGCCCCGCTACTTCCTTGATAAATTAGAATGTTCCATGTGGATTATTCATGGGCACAATAAGGCCTAAGGGCCACATATAGGTACAGAAAGAATCTTGGAGCTCTGTGAAATGATCATTGGGCCTAACATGATACGAAGGAAAGGCATTTGCAAAGAGGGTCGACCCATGAAGATACATAAGGAATGCAATGGTGTACCATTCATGTATTGTCTTAGCCGCACAAGCAAAGAAAAGGACATTGTGGGATCCATGAAGAACCCATGGGCATAATGAACCCTAAGGTACAAAAAAATGCATAAGAAAGGGAGGACCTTAGGGTTTCATGCAATGGTTGGTGAGACCAATGCGACCAATCCAAAAGAGGGAATATGTGTGGTCTTCAACCCACATAATGAGAAATTACCCAAAGAGTACATGGATGAGGCTCTAGTTAAATTTTAGCCACAAGTAATTGAACTTAATAGAAAAGTAGGGAAATTGACTTAACAAGGAAAGCCGCTACACTGTCATCCACCGAGCACATGGGAACAATAAGGAATAAGGACCATGCATTCTCATGAAAAATGGAAAAGACCTAATGTTCCAAGGAAATACATTGAGACTTGACATAGGAAACTTGTAGTTTGCAAAGACTTGAAAGCCACAAAGACTCCAAGGTGTGGAATATGTTCCAAAGGGTGTAGGGAAAAAGAATTAAAAAGGAAACCTGTTATAATGCCTCCCACTGAGCACATGGGCACAATAAGGCATAAGGACCATGCAATATCATGAAAAAATGGAAAATACCTAATGTTCCAAGGAAATACATCAAGACTTGACATAGGAAACTTGTGGTTTGAAAAGACGTGAAAGCCATGAAGACTCTAAGGTGTGGAATATGTTCCTTCCATGTAACATCTTGATCATGAATTAGGGAAATAAAGGAAAATTGAGTCAAATCCATGGGGTCTCCGAGTCAGCAAAAAGTGAAAAAATATAGTGGAGCTTAGTGTGAATGAAGGAATGAACTCAATTTTGCATGGGTTATTATATGAAGGCTCGGAACCATAACATAGAGTCATGATGAAGATGATTTTTGTTGTTGTTAACTAATAAAAATCATTGTGCATAGTTTATGCAATTCAATTTGGTTTTTGAAATCCTTATAGTATACTTGCAAAAGAGAGAAAGTGGTGATCTTCTGAGACTCATAGCTTCTGACTCTAAACTTAAAATTGAGTGAGAGTACAATCACTAGAAATATTTTTCATAGGAGAGAAAAGGTAAAGGCTCAAATTTTGAAAGGATGTTCTTGTTCTTCTATGGAAATTGGAAAAACAAAATAGTATCCTTGGGTAAGGATTGATATATTTTCATCATTATGTTGATGTTTGGTAGTTACATGAGGTACTTTCTCTCCTAGACAACATTTCTTAGACAAGAAGAAGACTTTGGAAGCAAGAGAACCATTGAAAAAATGAGGAAATACCCCAGAAGAGAAGTCGCCCTGAAGGATAAATAATAAATGAAGTGACACTATCCTAGAGGAGAAGTCGGCCCTGAAGGATAAATAATAAATGAAGTGACACTATCCCAAAGGAGAAGTCGGCCCAATAAGGACGACGTGAATACTATAAATACAAGGTGCCTTGGCTCATTTGTGACACACACTCTCACTCTCTTATCCACATAAAAGAAGGGTGCAAGTATGAGGAAGGTGACGCAATAGCTACAGTAGAAAAAGATCTTTATTGTTTAGTCTTTGTGGTAACTCTATCTTGCGCACTACCCCAGTAGAGGTGCACTACTCTTGTATTTATGGTTGTATCTGTAGCAAGCCTTTGTGCCAGGGTTTATCTATTTGGTTCATGGTTGGACTTGTTTGGACGAAATCTCTCTAAGAAAGGTTGGCTGGGTTTTTCCCCCATGCAGGGTTTTCCGAGGATAAATTCTTTTGTCCTCTTGTTCTTGTTACTACTGCTCTTATTTTCAGTATATATGCTAATGTGAAAGAAGATATAAATACTGGTAAACATAATTGCTATGTATAAGTAAATAAAAACTAACATGGAATCAAAGTTGGTTACCTTCAGAACAGTCTAACCACTAGAAGGAAGATCATATTTTTCGTGGTAACTTGCAACTGCATCTACAATGACCTTGCCGCTGCAACTCACTCTCCTTTTCAATATTGTTGAGCACTATCCTAAGGTCGAACTTGGGGTTAATTCATTCACTGGGAAGTTTTCCCTGCCCTAGCACACCCCTTGCAATCTTCAGTTTATAGTTTGGTGAAATCAAAAAGTTTGAAATTTATCAGATCTAGGGTTTCTACCCGCAAAAATGAGTATCTGTATGAGAGTTGAAGATAAACTGGATGGAGCAGATAACTTCAAATCCTGGAAGCATAGGGTACTCTTCATTCTAGAAGAGAATGATTTATTGGATCATGTCAAGCAGGTACTTCCAAAACCAGAAGAAGACGAAGCCAAAGCAAAGTTTAGGAAGAATGAAGTCAAGGCCAAGAGGATCTTGACAGACTAAATTAAGGATCATCTGATACCAAGTGTATCAGAACTGAAGAAACTGAAATAAATGTTTGATTCCCTAACCAGACTTTATGAAAGCAAGAACACCATTCAAAAGCTTACTCTAAGGCATCAACTCAGAAACGTGACAATGAACAAGCCAAAAACAATCTCCAACTATTTCATGAGAATCTCGTAGATCAAGGACTAGTTAGCAGCTATTGGAGACTTAGTAGATTATGCAGAGCTTGTGACCACTACACTCAATGGATTTCCCTCCTCTTGCGACCCATTTTTTCAAGGGATTTTTGTAAGGAGTAAGTTTCCCAAATTTGACAAGTTGTGGACAGAATGTACCCAAGAAGAGTCTAAGTTGATATCCAAAACACAAAAGACAAATGATGATGAAAATCAAGCTCTTGTTTCCCATGTGAAGAAGAGGAAGGATAGAAGAGAATCTTGTCCAAAGAGAGATAAAATACCACGTTACAAGAAGGATGTGTCAAAAGTTAGATGCTACAATTGCGATAAGCTGGGACATTATGCCTTTCAATGTCCTCATAGGAAGGAGAAAGGAAAGAATCATGCACATGCAGCAGATACAGAGACACAGGAGTAAAAATATGAAGAATATGTATTTGTATTAGCACTCACAGGTACTATCACTCAGGGGAGTGATACTTGGCTCATGGATAGCATTGCTTCCAAACACATGACTAGATTCAAAAGTTCCCTTACAAACTTGAAAGAAAAGAGCACATCCCTTCAAGTGGAGCTTGGAGATGATTCCAGACATCCAGTTAAAGGAGTAGGAGAAGCCTCACCTCAACTTGACTCAGGTGAGCCTATTTCAATTAAAGATGTGTTGTTTGTCATGGCTTGAAGAAGAATGTTCTTTCCATTTCTTCTTTAGAATATAAAGGTTTTAGGGTAGCATTTGTGGATGGACAAGTTCTGCTATGGCCCTATAATTCAAACATAGATTCATCTACCGTGATTGGTGTCTTAAAGGAGGAATATATAAATTGAAGGGACATCAAGAACAAGCCCTTGTACACAATGATGTTTTTCATAGTGAGCTATTGCACTGGAGACTTTCTCACCTAAACTACATAGCCTTACTAGTATTGAGCAAGATGGTTAGAGGTCTACCATACATGCAGGTAGAACATGATGGGGTTTGCAAAGGATGCACACTTGGAAAGAATGCCAAGAAAAGTTTTTCAAACTGTGACAGTAGATCCTAAGGGATCTTGGATATCATACATTCAAATTTATTCAGATAGACGATGGTGCCCTCCCTAGGAAATTTTGTATACTATGTCATTTTCATAGATGACTACTCACATAAGACATGGATCTACTTCTTGAAAGTGAAAGATGAAGTCTTCGGTAAGTTTCAATTTTTCAAATCTTTGGTTGAAAACCTATTTGAAAGAAATATTAAAATATTGAGATCTAATAATGGGGGTGAGTACACCTCAAATGAGTTCAAGGACTTCTGCAGAGAAGCAAGGATTAAGAGGGAGCTGGAAACTCCCTACAATCACCAACAGAATGGGGTTGCAGAAAGGAAGAACATATATATTGTGGAAGTTTCCAAAGAAATGATCCATGACCATAAATTACCCATGCACTTATGGGCATAAGCATCCAGTACAACCGTGTACATTCAAAATAGAAGTCCTCACAAGATATTGGGGAATAAGACACCTGAAGAGATATTCATTGGAAAGAAACCATAATTCAATCACTTGAGGATATTTGGTTGTCTAATGTATATGCACGTTCCCAAGGAGAAGAGAACGAAGCTAGACCCTTCATGAAGGAAGGGAATATTCGTTGGATACAATGAGACTTCGAAGGCTTACAAAATATATGTTCCCAGTCAGAGACAGATTGAGATCAGTCGGGATGTGACATTTGATGAAGATGAAACCTTCAGAAGATCTAGGGAGTCTCACTTAGATGAGGACAAAGAGGAGAAGGAGGCTCCAAGGGATGTTTTCATGGTTGAATCTAATTCAAGGGAACATGTTCCAGAGGTTCAGAATGAAGTGGAAGAGTAAAAAAGACTGGTAGATCCACCCAAAGAAACTAGTATTAGTAGGAATAGACCGACTTGGATATGGGACACTTTGGAGGAAGTTAAAGGATATGAAACTCCTAAGGGCTATTTCAGAGAGAGAAAGAGACCACACAAATTTTCTAGATATGTGGCTCTGATGAGAAAAATCATTGATGCAAAACCTTCCACTTTTGAAGAAGCTACCAAGCATCAAGAATGGAAGGATGCCATGATGGAGGAGTATCAGTCCATCATGAAGAATGATTTGTGGGAAGTGGTCCCAAGACCAGAAGGGAAGTCGATGGTGACTTCCAAGTGGATCTACAAGATCAAGAATGATGTAGGCGACAACATAGAGAAGTACAAAGAGAGATTTATGGTTGGAGGATTTTCCTAGAAAGAGGGATAATATTATGACGAGACCTTTTCTCCGGTAGAAAAGTACACTTCCATTAGATCGATTATTGCGATTGCTTCCATGATGGGATGGAAATTACATCAGATGGGTGTCAAGACAACCTTCTTGAATGGTTTAATTGAAGAAGAAGTGTACATAGAGAAACCACAAGGATTTGTAATCCATGGGATTGAGTGTTAATATTATGGTAGCTTCGGGAGGTATGAACCTCTATTGTGACCTATGACGAGATTAGAATATTCCGGAAGGAAGCAAAGAAGTAAAGGAAACCCTAGACGAGTTGTCAGCTGTAGAAATATAATTAATATGAATTAATTAGTACCCAGAAGGAGAAGTTGGCCCCAATAAGTCTGCTAGAACCACTATAAATACAAGGCGCCAGTCTCTCATTTGACACATTTCTCAGAATTGCAGAGAGTCAGTTGTGCGCACTGCAGTTGGAAGTTTTGTGCACAAGTTTCTGGGGAAGGTGTTGCACCAGTTTCTGGGTGGGACTATCTGATCATCTTTGGTTTCTATTCTTGCTTGGTTCATTAGCCTTGCTTGGCTATTGATTGCTACTAGTATTCTTCTCTGTCAAGGTCAAGGTTGGCTTCGGCCTATGGTTGGGTGATAGGGGTATTGTCAATGGTAAAACAAGCATAATCCTTCATATTCTAACAGGTTATGGGCCCACACCTCCTTCATTCAGCCTAAACACTGGAAGGAAGCATAACCGCTAGGATATTGAGCTCGCTGAGGAACTGTTGCTAGGGTTACTAGTAGGAGCAGCCTCCAAGACACTGTCGCTAGGGTTACTAGCAGGAGAAGCCTCCAAGACACTGTCGCTAGGGTTACTAGCAGAAGCAGTTGTATAAACCCTAACCTCAGATCCAACACCTTGTGATGGAGCATCTTGCTCAAGAAGAAGATATTCAGATGCACCCTAACTCAACGCACCTTTTGGCTCTCTCAGAAGACAGAAACGACGATGTTGAAGTTTTGGATCAAGGCATGACCAGTCACTAGTCAACCAAAGACATGAGTGAAACAATCAATCTTTTACACTACTCAACACTTACCAAAATGATTAAAGATGACATGTGGATAATCGATAGTGGAGCTTCTAGGCACATGATAGGAGATCAAGCAAGACTCTCAAATCTAAATGAGAAGAAGACATTGTACAAGGTAGATCTTGGAGACAAAACCACTTACCCCATGGAAGGATTTGGACAAGCCTCCATCAAAATGAAAACAGGTAACTATGTTCACTTAAGAAATGTTTTATATGTACCTGGTTTAGAAAAGAATTTTGTATCGATATCATGCCTAGAAGACAAAGGAAACATAATAGCCTTCATGGATCGAAAGGTGTTATCTTGGCATAAAGACTCCAGCATAGAGAATGCTAGGGTTATTGGAAGTCATGAAGGAAATCTGTATAGACTACTAGAACAAAATGAAGAAGCTCTTGTACATAACGAAGTCAACCCCAATGAGATTTGGCACAGAAGGTACGCTCACATTAACTATCAAGCATTACCCTTTCTCAAAAATATGGTTGAGGGAATACCAGAGTTGAAGTCTACACATGAAGGAATTTGCAAAGGATGTGCTCTTGGGAAGAATATCAAGAAACCATTCCCAAGTAGCAACAACAGATCTAAGGAGATTCTAGATTTGATACACTCAGATGTTTGTGGTCCTATTCCAGTATAATCTCTAGGAGGATCTTCCTACTATGTAATCTTCATAGATGACTATTCAAGAAACACTTGGCTATATCTACTATATCTACTAAAGACAAAAGATGAAGTATTCAACAAGTTTCAAGACTTCAAAGCTGAAATAGAAAACCTCACTAAAAAGAAGATCAAGACGCTAAGAACTGATAATGGTGGAGAATACACATCAAAGGAATTCGTTGCATTCTGCAAATCGACAGGGATTAGGAGGGAGCTAACTGTTCCTCATAATCCTCAACAAAATGGTGTATCCGTCTCATAATCCTCAACAAATGGTGTGCAAAGAAAGAACAGATCCATTGAAGAAACTCTAAAAGCCTTTACTAAAATGATCAAGGTCTATCCATTTTCATGGGAGAAGCAACAATGACAACAATATATGTGCTGAACAAAAGTCCTCATCGTATAATGAAGGACATGACACCATAAGAAGCTTTCTCAAGTAAGAAACCTAATGTGGAAAATCTATATTATACTTGGATGTCCTGCTTACTCTCACATACCCAAGGACAAGAGAGAAATAAACTAGAACCTCCGTGAAAGAAAGGAATATTCATGGATACAATGATTCATCTAAAGCTTATAGAATATATATTCCTAACAACACAAGATCGAAGCCAATGTAGACGTAAGATTCAATGAGAAGATGGCCTTCAAGCAAACCATAGAAGAAACTAGAAGAAGCATTGGAAAACCTAACAAGAAAGCACGTAAAACGAAATAACGAAAAGGATCAACTGGATCATCCTATGGAGCCATGTGAAACATTGATTCAGATATCATAATCTAAGACCAAGACGACCAAATTATTTGAAGCTACCTTACAAGATGTATAAAGACTCAAGGTTCTAGAAGGAACATTCAGAAAGAGCATAAAAGACCTAAAAGATTCTCAAGTTATGCAACATACATGAGAAGCTTATAGGATTTAGAAGAACCTACCACATTTGAAAAAACAATTCAAAAGAAACAATGGAAAAGCAGCCATGAGGAAGAGCATCAATCCATTGCGAAAAATGATGTATGGGAAGTCGTACCAAGACCTAAATAAAGATCGGTGGTAACTTCAAATGGGTATATAAGATCAAACCTGCAGCGCATGGAAGCGTGGATAAACACAAGGCAAGATTCGTAGCTAGAGGGTTTCTCCCAGAAGGAGGGAGATTATTATGATGAAACCTTTTCTCTGATGGCTAGATATACTTCCATCGAGCTATCATATCTCCTAAGCCACTTCCATGGATGGAACCATCGATGGATGTAAAGATGACCTTCCCGAATGGAGCAATTGAAGAAGAAGCATATTGAATGAACTCGCTAAGCCTTTGATGTACATTCCGCAGACACTCCACGCCAGGATTTCACAAAGAAAGCTCTATGTGGACTCAAGCAAGCTACAAAGAGATTGGTATGCTAGAATGGACAACTATCTAACAAGACTTGGTTTCTCCAAGAGTCATGCAGATCCAAACCTTTATTACAAAGTCATGGACAATGCACCTGTGATTCTACTATAATATTATGACGATCTATTCATAACAGGTGAAGAATCTCTTATTATCTAGTGCAAGAAGGAATTAGCTTCTGAATTTGATATGAAAGATCTAGGTCGCATGCATTATTACTTGGGACTAGAAGTATGGCAGAAGCGTGGTGATGTATTCCTTGGACAAGGAAAGTACGCAATAAAGATCCTTCATAAATTTGGAATGATGGATTGTAAGTCCATGGACACTCCTATGAATGTAGATATAAGAAAAGTGAAAATTCCAGATTCTGATCCAGTAGATCCATATCTATATCGACAACTAATTGGGTTATTGATGTATTTGGTAAATACTCGACCAGACATCTGCTTTGCCGTGAATATACACTAAGCCAGTTCTAGGTGGAACCAAGACATGAGCATTGGATAGCTGCAAAGCATGTATTAATATACATTCATGGAACAATAAAGTATGGTTTGAGATATACCACATCCAGTGATATACAACTTCATGGATTCATAGACTCAGATTGGGCAGGAAGTGAAAAAGATAGAAAGATCACTTCAGGTATGTGTTTCAGCTTGGGCTCTGCTATGATATCTTGGGGGAGCAGGAAACATAAGTCTGTCACACTCAGCACAACAGAAGTAGAGTATATCGCAACATGTGAAGCATGTACTGAAGCAATATGGTTAAGGAAGTTAATCTCTGATTTATTTGATCAGATTCCAGAATTGACCATAATACATTGTGATAATTAGAGTTGTATAAGATTATCAGAACATCCCGTATTTCATGAAAGGTCGAAACACATTGAGATCAAATACTACTTTATTCGAGATAAAGTCCAGGAAGGAGAGGTAAATCTCGAGCATATCCCCACTGACGAGAAAACAATAGACATTTTAACAAAACCTCTATCCAGAATAAAGTTTGCATATTTCCGAGAGAAGATGGGGATCATGGAAATAACTTCCTTAGCTGAAAGGGAATACTCTCCAGGTTAGGAGGGAGCACTAAAATTATTATTGAAAAATATTATTGAAACATTTATCTTTGTGATTGAAAAATAGTCCAGATTGGACAGATTCTTTCCTGTTCGAAAAGTGGATTGAGATTTCTGACGGACAAGGATTTCCCATTATGGTTGACATGGGAAATGGTCCAGATTGCTGATGTATCATAGACAATGACTTCCCATTGTGGTTAGCATGGGGAGTGGTCTAGGGAAGTCTCTCCTCTTGAGGGTTACTCAAGAAGACTGGCCTGCCTCGCCGGACAACTATTTCTCATTGTGGTTAACATGAGGAATGGTCTGTTTTGGAGGTTGATACAGGATAGTCTTTTCCTCTTGTGGTTAACAAAGGAAATGGTCAGGACAATCATTCCTTAGGGTTTATACATTCTCTCCAGGGTGTACTTTGATTAGTGTAGGAAGAATGGCCCAGGGTGGGGAATGGTCCAGGCTCAACAATCAGGGACATGCATTCCTTAGGGTTTATACACTCTCCAGGGTGCACTTTGATTAGTGTAGGAAGAATGGCCCAGGGTGAGGAATGGTCCATAGCTCAGAAATAAGAAACAATCATTCTTCCTTGTTTAAGAGGAATAGGGTAGATAGCCCATTGTTGATGTTCTATACTGAGGGCATATATTCTTTCAGATCTCACAGATGTGAGTGAAATATTGGCCCAGATGGTTCAGTTTATTTTAACAATATTTTCTGTGCAGGTTGTCATCAGATGATTGTTATGGAGACTGCTTGTCTCCATACAATAGAGATATACTACTGTGGTGGATATGTTCCACTATTTGTGACTGTGTGTCACAGTTTGAGTAGTTGTGTACTACCGTGGATAGACACAGTTGTGTTCTATCAATTGATATTGTACCAGTTGTCATAGGAGATTATCTAGTTGGATAATAATGACGGTGCTTGTGATACTACTAGTTGAATGGTCTGTTTGTGCTCAAGACCATACATCCCTAGCTAGGAGGGAGTGTTAATATTATGGTAGCTTCAGGAGGTATGAACCTCTATTGTGACCTATGACAAGATTAGAATATTTCGGAAGGAGCAAAGAAGTAAAGGAAACCCTAGAAGAGATGTTGGCTGCATAAATATAATTAATATGAATTAATTAGTACCCAGAAGGAGAAGTCGGCCCCAGTAAGTCTGCCAGAACCACTATAAATATAGGGCGCCAGTCTCTCATTTGACACATTTCTCAGAATTGCAGAGATCCAGTTGTGTGCACTGCAGTTGGCAGTTTTGTGCGCAAGTTTCTGGGGAAGGTGTTGTGCCAGTTTCTAGGTGGGACTATCTGATCAGCTTTGGTTTCTATTCTTGCGTGGTGCATTATCCTTGCTTGGCTATTGATTGCTACCAACATTCTTCTCTGTCAAGGTCAAGGTGCTCGGAGGGTGGCTTCGGCCTATGGTTGGGTGACAAGGGTATTGTCAATGGTAAAATGAGAACAATCCTTTATATTCTAACAAGGAGTCCCATGTGTGAAAATTGAAGAAGGATTTGTACGGGCTTAAGTAGGCATCCAGGGCATGGTATGCCAGATTAGACAACTATCTGATGAGCTTGGGGTTTACCAAGAGTGATGTAGATCCCAACCTTTACTACAAGGTTGAGAATGGTTTCTCGTTAATATTGGTACTATATGTGGATGACCTGTTTCTAACAGGATATGAGAAGCTCATATTTGGGTGCCAGAGGGAGCTCACCTAAGAGTTCAAGATGAAGGATCTAGGGATGATGCACTATTTCTTGGGATTGGTGGTGTGGCAGAGACCAGATGAGATTTTCCTTAGCCAAGGAAAATATATTATTGAGATCCTGCAGAGATTCGAGATGATGGAATGCAAGTCCATGACCACTCCTATGATGAAAAATCTGAAGCTCTTGAGTGATTCATCTTCCAATTTGGTGGATCCCATGATGTACAGACAGTTGATTGTATCCTTGATGTACCTGGTTCACACCAGGCTGGACATATGTTTTGTAGTGAATGCTCTGAGTCAGTACATGGTTGAACCTAGACATGTACATTGTATAGCAGCGAAACATGTGTTGAGGTACCTACGTGGTACTATTGGATATGGATTGAGATATGTCTTGGATGAGGAAATAAAGTTGTTTGGTTATACATACGCTGACTGGGCAGGTAGTGCAGTGGATCGGAAAATAACCTTAGGGAGTTGCTTCAGTTTGGGATCTAGTGTGATCTCATGGTTGAGTAATAAGAAAACGTCAGTGGCACTCAATACAAAAAAGGTAGAGTATATTGCAACTAGTGTTGCAAGTCATGAAGCAATGTGGCTTCAAAAGTTGCTTGCAAGGTTATTTGATCTAGAGTTGGAGCCAACTTTGATACATTGTGACAATCAAAGTTGTGTGAAGTTGTCAGAGAATCTTGTGTTTCATGACAAGTCAAAGCATATAGAGATCAAATACCACTACATCCGAGGCATGGTGCAGAGAGGATTTGTGGAGCTTCATTACATATCCACTGATTAGCAGAAAGCAAACATTCTCACCAAGCCTCTATCTAGAGTAAAGTATGAGTACTTCAGAGACAAGCTTGGCGTGATGCAGAATGTCCACCCTCATTGAGAGGGATGCTTGATGTTTCTCCTACAGCAGGAAGATACTCTCCCTTTTGACAAGGGATTCCCAGATTAGTCATGTGAAGTGGCCGAGGGAGTAATGAGTAGCCTAGTACAAGTCTTTCCTACACCATGTGAAGTGGCTAGGTGTGATTGGGACCATGGCGTAGCCTTTCCTAGGTCATGCGACGTGGCTAGGTGTGATTGGGGCTATGGTCGTAGTATTTCCTACACTATGTGAGGTGGGTAGATGCGAATAAGACTAATAGGAGAGGATAAACATCATATCCTAGTACAAGTCTTTCCTATTCCATGAGAAGTGGCTAGGTGTGAATAAGGTCGCAAGAAAAGAAGAAGGAACATCACAACATAGTCAGGAAGACCATGACAATAGTTGTGTACTACTGGACTACAATATAAGTTGTGTACTATTGGACTACAGAAGTAGTTGTGTACTATTGGACAGTATGGGTAGTTTTTTGCTACTGGATGATTGCAACATAGTCCTGGTGACCATGACAGATGATTTGAGCTACCGATGGCATGGTAGTATATGTGTGCTACTAGTTGATTGCAGAGCATTCGGTGGACTACCAGAAGAAGACATCATGAAAGATACCCCCTAGATAAGAGGGAGTGTTGATGTTTGGTAGTTGCAAGAGGTACTTTACTTCCTAGACGACCTTTCTTAGATGAGAAGAAGATTCCATAAGAAATAGAACCATTGAACAAATGAGGAAATACCCCAGAAGAGAATTTGGCCTAGAAGGATCAATACTAAATGAAGCGACATCGTCCCAAAGGATAATTCAACCCAGTAAAGAGGACAAGAAGACTATAAATACAAGGCACTTTGGCTGATTTGTGACACACACTCTCACTCTCTTATCCACATAACATAAGGGCACAATTATGAGGAAGGTGACACAACAACTGTAGTAACAAAAGATATTTATTGTTCAGTATTTATGGTAAATATCTCTTGTGAGCTACCCTAGTTGAGCTGCACTACTCTTGTATGGTGTTGTTGTTGCATCTAGGGTGGTATTTATGGTTGTATATGTAGCTATCCTTTGTGTTAGGGTTTATCTGTTTGGTTCATGGTTGGACTTGTTTGGAAGAAATCTCTCTAAAAAAGGTTGGCTGGGTTTTTCCCCATTTGGGGTTTTCCCAGGATAAATTCTTGTGTCCTCTTGTGCTTGTTACTATTGCTCTTATTTTCAGTATATATGCTAATGTGAAAGAAGATCTAAATACTGGGAAACCTAATTGATCTGTATAAGTAAATAAAATCTAACACATTAGTGATACATAGAACCTCTAATTTATGAAGAAGCTATCGCGGGAATTATGTAAGATGCCTTAAACATGGAATATCAAGGGTCTACAATGGAAGCATGCTTATATAAGAAACATGGATGATCCTTAATGAATGCAGGATTTCCATAGTGAAGCACTTGATGAACTATGGATGCACTATTTGATGGAAAGGAGGCTAATGTTAATACTAGACTTATGATAGT
This sequence comes from Picea sitchensis, assembly GCA_010110895.2. Lineage (NCBI taxonomy): Eukaryota > Viridiplantae > Streptophyta > Pinopsida > Pinales > Pinaceae > Picea > Picea sitchensis. The sequence continues at coordinate 4,322 of SNQJ01S0085086.1, read as the reverse complement.
TATCTAAATTAAGGATTATTAATGGGTAAGTTGAGTGCCATATTTGAGAATGGATAAAGTCCTACAGATTTGAATTGAGGGTCAAGCACATGAATAAAGGGAAGGGACTATGAGTATTTGTGCCCTTAGAAAATTATATATAAACAATGCATGGTACTACATATAGTGATTGAAGTCATACTTTCAAGGAAAGAGTTGTGGATGCTTTTGGTTTTATGAACAATACCTTCAAAGGAAAGATTGTAGCAAGAAAATGTTTATCTAAGGTACACACACACACACACACACACACACACACACACACACACACACACACACACAATGAGAGTGATATATTCTTGTATAAAATGGAGCATATGCTCCTAAATCTTGTATTTAAGAAAGGGAAACCAAGTAATGAAAGTTGCAAATCATGGTAGGCATCATGATGGCTCATGAAGGAATCATTAAAAATTTTGTATGGTAGAGAAACCTAGTAGATGAAAACATGCACTATAAGCATGTGATGGTTAAACCATCATAGTAGAAAGAACATATAAGCTTGAGAAAACAATGTAGGATATGTAACAACAACTCGTGTAAAGAACATGAAATGAATAGTGGCATATGCTCCTAAATCTTGTATTTAAGAAAGGGAAACCAAGTAATGAAAGTTGCAAATCATGGTAGGCATCATGATGGCTCATGAAGGAATCATTAAAAATTTTGTATGGTAGAGAAACCTAGTAGATGAAAACATGCACTATAAGCATGTGATGGTTTAGGCTCATCATAGTAGAAAGAACATATAAGCTTGAGAAAACAATGTAGGATATGTGACAACAACTCGTGTAAAGAACATGAAATGAATAGTGTACTTCAATTCACTTGGAATATGCTACTAAATAAGTACACCACCCTCGAGTGTTGGGAAAGCTTATAGATATAATTGGTTTGGCTAGAGAATTCCCAATGGAAATAAAGGTAAAATTATAGAATTAGGGAAGACACAAAGGTAGCTCAAGTTAAGGGTTAGAATGCAAATCCTTGGAGGTAGACAAGATAGCATGGAAGCTGAATTTTTTTAGATATGGGCAACACAAAGATTTGGACATGACCAATAATTCTACTATGGTAATGAGGGATTTTTTCACGCTATATCTATTTTTTCTTAGACAATTTTGTATCATTCGAGTAACAATTATATTTGAGTATATGAATTACTACTTGGGTGAGAAAATAATAGTTGATGTTTATTGTGTGTGATAGGTAGTATGTCCTAGAGTTGGATCAAGTGTGGGCTAATGGAAACCCTTTCCATGTAGAGGAGTTCGAAGGGACAATTTGTTAACCCATCTCTTGCATGAATGGTTGAGGAAATGGTTTAATAAGTTAATCATGTTGCTACATATGACAATCAACTCCAAGAGGAATGTCCCAATACTAATATAAGGGGGAGGGGTAGTGTTATAATAATGTTAATCTTTAGATGTGATCATTTATGGCTAAATTCCCTCATTAATTATACCATACATTATGGATTAAGAGTTGACCTAATCAATGTTGAAATTGTGAAACTCTAAATCGTTGCATGGGCATCCAATGGTCTTCCCACTTGTATCAGTTCCCTACACCATATCATTCTTCCTTAAATTGAAGATCATTGTATGGGGAAGGATTACTAAGACACACAATTTCACATAGAAAGGAAAGATCTTTCCTTTTGATGTGTTTTGTTGAAGAGGAAGGTCTCCAAATGGTCAAGCAAGAATAGTGAGGTGGTTAGAGTATGCATCAATACATTAGCTAAGCCCTTCAACGTGTCATGGTGGATTGCATGACATGACAATCTGGTATTTGGAGTAATGCTAGTGTGCATAAAGTGGATCATGTGATTGTGTTGAGAATTGCACATGTGTATATCATTCTTCCTTAAATTGAAGATCATTGTATGGGGAAGGATTACTAAGACACACAATTTCACATAGAAAGGAAAGATCTTTCCTTTTGATGTGTTTTGTTGAAGAGGAAGGTCTCCAAATGGTCAAGCAAGAATAGTGAGGTGGTTAGAGTATGCATCAATACATTAGCTAAGCCCTTCAACGTGTCATGGTGGATTGCATGACATGACAATCTGGTATTTGGAGTAATGCTAGTGTGCATCAAGTGGATCATGTGATTGTGTTGAGAATTGCACATGTGTATTGTTGGGATCCTCCCTATGGGTGTAATGGAGGGTCCTTCAACTCCCCATTACACCCATAGGGAGGCAATTCTAATATATTATTTCTGATTCAAGTTTAAGAGTTAAATATCATAACAATCGATATCGGAGCTCTTTCTTGGGCCAAAAAAGAAGTTTTTCTTTTTCTTTTTTGTAAACTTTCTCGAGGAAAAATAGGGCCACGAAACTCAGATCCATTATTGTAGATTTCTATGAAAATATATAAAGAAACAAATTGTAGATCTAAGTTCCTTTTGAAAAAATACCTTCTTAAAAAAAATCATTCAAATAAGAGTCCAAGAAGTGAAGCTATTCATGATTTAAAATTAGCTATTTTTGGGGTTTTTAGTGATGGTTGTGAATATTGCATAGTAGGTATCTTTTGATAGAGTGCATAGATTGTAGCAAAACAAACATCCTTGGATAGAGGATTTTTGAGGATTCTATTTGGTATATTATATTATATACTTATGCTTAATCTCTAGCACACTACAACCCTTGCAAATTTCCACCCCTAAACCCTAGTATAACCAAAGAATGGAAATAAATAGAGTGGATTTGATTCAACTGATGGAAATATTGGGAAGGCTAGAGTAAATTTTAAGGAGGATTTTAAGGAGGTTAAGCTCACCTTGCATCAGAGGATCATATCATTTTTGACACATACTTTTCTCAAAGGAGAGTATACTAGTGACATACATGCTTGATATGATTTAGAGGATACTTGTGATTAATGGTATATGGATAGTTTTCATTTTTGGGAATTCAACTACTTTGGCCTTCTATTTGATGACTCTACTCCATCTTATGTATAAAATCTCATTGAGGGAAGTCAAAATTTGATTAAGACTACCAATTTTCAACTTGCATATTCTCTAGTGGTAGTGTTCCTTCCAAATTCAAAACTAACCTTTTGCAATTATGTGGAAGATCTTTGGACATGGATGTTATTTATTTGGATCCATGTGATAATGGTGGGAATTTGGAGCATAGTATTCAACTATTCATCGAGCTCAAGTGTCATCAATTGGGAGTCGGCATGAGCACTTGGACATGGGAATTTGGTTTATGGATGAGCTTCTTGGATTACTTCAACATTGTGGCCAACACTTGGACATGGGACCTAGGTTTATGGATGATATTTCTAGACTACTTCAACATTATGGAAAACCCTTATACATGGGACCCTAGTTCACTGGACTATTTTAGCATTATGGTCGACATCTATACATGGGACCTTAGTTTATGGTTGTACATTGTTACCACAAGTGTTGAGGGAAACTCTTTTCGAAGGGGAGTGGATTGTTGGGATCCTCCCTAGGGGTGTAATGGGGGCTCGAAGGGCTTACCAAATAATAAAAATTTTAGTCATGGTGGTCATTCAATGTAAAGTGGACTGGGTCCGCTATGTTTATTATTACTAAATAAATCCCAATAAGTAGTTAACATGGAATAAATATAATTTGGCCTCATAAATAAGGTACACTAGGTAGTTATCATTTGGTTGTGACTAGGGTTTCCTAAATAGCTATAAATAAGGATGGATTCCTCCTTATGAAAAATGTATTGAGGTATATTACATTGGATATTAGCTCATTAAGAGGTTTCCCCTTCAAAGAGGTAAGTGAAAATGAATGGATTCCTTCCATAAAAGAATCATTGTATGGTGTTCCCCTACCTAAAGGGTATTTTGATATCAAATAAAGCATCAAGAATTTCTGAATATATTGTTTGTGATTCATTTTTAAGGGTTAAGGATCATAACATATTTGGTTGCATCACTGATAATGCATAATTGATGATTTGTTTTTTGTTGTAATGAAAATGTTAACAATTGAATAATTGAATTAATGGCCTTATAATTCTAAGATAATTGCATTTGTTATTTCAAATGTAGCAATGAAAAGATTGTATGTATGAATACTCATGTTTTATTTGGTTGAATGATAACATGTCAAGTAGGACATGATAATAGCTAGATTGTCTTGGATATCGTAGTAAATTAATACCATAATGAATATCGGATGCTATTGCATGTGTACTAGGTAAGTCATATGAGAAGGATATTATGATTGTCTAATCTAATTTTGTAATGAACACATTCAATATTTTTAAATTG
>SNQJ01S0085085.1:14577-30408 GCA_010110895.2 Picea sitchensis | reverse complement strand
GGACTCCAGCCGCTGCTCAATATTTTCAAACCTTGAAGATGGCCATGTGCACCACTCCAGTCCTCGCCCTTCCTGATTTCACAAAGACCTTTGTGTTGGAATGTGATGCCTCAAGGAAAGGAATTGGTGTTGTCCTTATGCAAGAGGGTCGACCTTTGGCCTTTACCAGCAAACAACTATCTGAAAGAAATCTGGACAAATCCATCTATGAAAAGGAAATGTTGGCTATTCTGCATGTCATGGATCTATGGCGTCCTTATCTATTGGGACAATGGTTCCAAATTAAGACAGACCATCAAAGCCTCAAGTATTTTCTCGAACGACGCATTTCCTCCCCAGAACAACAAAAATGGGTGACTAAACTCTTTGGATATGATTATGAGATCATTTACAAGAAAGGAAAAGACAATATGGTTGTGGATGCACTTTCCTGAAAATATGAAGATGAAAGATCCATTTTTTCTCTTTCATTCATTGTACCAGATTGGCTCCATGTCGTTCGCCAGGAATGGCTACAAGATCCCAAAAGTTTGCAATTGATCCAACAATTGCAGTCCAATGCTCCAGCTTCCCCAGGGTACTCTTGGCTCCATGAGGAACTTCTATACAAAGGTCATTTGTATTTAAGTAAACAATCAAAGCTTAAATCCATGGTACTTTCTGAGCTTCATACTACACCCACAACAGGGCACTCCGGGTTCACCAAAACCTATGACAGGGTCAAACGTTCATTTTTTTGGGGTGGTATGAAACAGGACATTCATAATTTTGTAGATGAATGTGACGTGTGTCAACGCAACAAGGGAGAAACAGTTAAATCATCGGGCACACTACAACCGCTCCCGATTCCACCTGTTATTTGGAAGGATATCTCTATGGATTTTATTACCGGCTTACCCAAATCGGGAAATAAATCCATCATCATGGTGGTTGTTGATCGTCTTTCCAAGTATGCTCATTTCTGCGCCCTTCAACACCTGTTTACAGCATCCACGGTGGCTCAAATCTTCATGGATCAGGTCTTCAAGCTTCATGGCATGCCGCACTCTATTGTTTCTGATCGCAACCCAACTTTCACAAGCAATTTTTGGCAAGAACTATTCAAGATACAAGGCACATAATTGCATCTCAGCACAATTTATCATCCCCAGAATGATGGCCAAACGGAAGTTGTCAACAAGTGTTTGGAAACATATTTGAGGTGTTTTTCCTCGGAAAAGCAAAATCAGTGGGCTCAATGGTTACCCCTAGATGAATGGTGGTACAACACTTCATACCATACAGCTACACACATGACTCCTTTTGAAGCGGTATATGGATAGAATCCACCTTCATTTCTCTCATACTTACCCGGTGCCTCGAAGGTCTAGGCAGTTGACCTAACACTTACAGCTCGAGAAGCTATTCTCCGTACCCTCAAAGAGAATTTGGTCATGGCACAAAATTGCATGAAGCAACAAGCAAATCAAGGTCGCTCTGAACGTCAATTTGCAGAAGGGGATCAGGTGTTTCTTCGACTGTAACCTTACAAGCAAACTTCCCTCAAGGCCAAGCATTGTCAGAAGCTAGTGCCCAAATTTTATGGTCCTTATATTGTGCTCAAGTGTGTGGGACAAGTCGCCTATCAGTTAGCGTTGCCCAGCCATTTGAAGCTACATCCTATTTTTCATGTTTCATGCTTAGAGAAGGTGATTGGAGCTAAATGCCAAATTCAAACCAACCTTCCAGAGTTAGCTGAAGAAGGATCAATTTGGCTACAACCAGAAGCCGTTTTGGACTAGCGTGAGCGTCACCTACGTTAGAGAACCATCAAGGAAGTGCTCGTCCAGTGGAAAGATACAGCTCCAGCAGACGCCACTTGGGAACCAACTACCATTCTGCAGCAATTTTTTCATCTCAAGCCTTGAGGACAAGGCTATTTTTAAGGGGGCAGACATGTTAGGGTCCTAACCCGCACATAGGTAGAACAATATATCTGGATGTAATAAAGGTCAATATTAATAAGGCCTTTCAATAAAATAGAATAAGGCGGATGTAAGAATACCTAATAGAAGCTTCCACTTCTAGAAGGATCTTCCTCTAGATGTTTCTTTTTAGTATAAATAGAAGTTGAGGGTATGAGAACCCTAGCTTGGATATTATTGTAATAGAGCTCTGCTCAACTGGAGGTTTCCCCCTCGAAGAGGCCCGTGAACATTGCTTTCAGATTCAAAGTGTTATTTATGTTGTTATTCTTATATCATTTCAGTGTTATTGTGGTGAATCCTCTAGTTATATTGTTGTTATTCTGCCATTACTAGCATTTTATTTATGTTCTGCATTCATTTTATATCTGGTATATTACATTTAAATTGTATTTAACCACTCAAAATATCTGAAACACTAGGATTATACAAATTTAACCATTCAAATTTACAGATCCAACCATTCCTTACTAAATTTACAATAAAATCAACACCGGAAAAAAAAACTATGCTTAAATCACCTTAATGAAGAATCAACAAGTCGTGGAAAATAGTCACATGCCAGAACCAAGTGAAAAACATGCAATAAGATAGATGGAAGCTACCAAACATGTTACAGTGAAAGGCAATGGTTTTTGGTTGAGAAAATTTTGCAATGTAGAAAAAATCAAATAAAAAGAAATAATTTAAAAATGAAAATTTAATGTGAAACTAGCAAATAATAATTTTTATTTAGCACTACACTAAAGGAAAAGATAGATTTATTTATTTTTCCAGTTCTTCTTGTTCTTTTGTTTGCGTCCATGTACTTATTTGGTTTGCATCGTACGAAATCATTGTCTAATGGGTGAAGGTCATGCATAGGCTTGCCCTAATAGTTATGGTTTTTAAGGTTTCTTTTCCATTGAGCATAGATAGAATTACACTTGTAAAAACATTTTATATAGTGTATTCCTTTGAACTCATTATGCATAAAGTCTTTTTAGTAATTTTTTTGGCAAACTTGTTAACTAATGTTGTCTAATGGATTAAGGCCTATGCATTAAGGTCATGCATAGGCTTGCCCTAATTGTAATGGTTTTTAAAGGTTTCTTTTCCATTGATCATAGTTAGAATTACACTTGTAAAAATACTTTATATAGTGCATGCTTTTGAACTTTGCTTAAAAAAAAAAAAAAAAATTATAGTGCATGGTTTTTAAGGTTTCTTTTCCATTGAGCATAGATCGAATTACATTTGTAAAAACATTTTATATATTGCATGCTTTTGAACTCATTATGCATAAAGTTTTTTTTGTAATTTTTTTTGGCAACTTGTTAACTAACGTTGTCTAATGATTTAAGGTCATGCATAGGTTTGCCCTAATTGTAATGGTTTTTAAAAGTTTCTTTTGTTTGCCCTAATTGTAATGGTTTTTAAAAGTTTATTTTCCATGAGCATAGTTAGAATTACACTTGTAAAAATACTTTATATAGTGCATGCTTTTGAACTTTGCTAAAATATTTTATAGTGCATGTTGTTGAACTTTGATAAAGTGTTGATAAAGTGCAATAGCTCCTATCTTATTTGTTTTTAATCTTAAATACTTATCCATGTTTATTTTTAAGTCACTTAGTATAATATAATTAAAACTTTGTATGTGTTTATTTCTAACAGTTTCTACTTTTATGCTTTGTATCATTCAATTTTTTTTTTTTTTTTAAGTTTTAATTCTACAACATTAATGCCTTCACATTTTTTTTTTTGCAATCAATGGGTTTATATGTTTTGTTTTGCACATTAGTTTAGTTTGTAATGAATGGGTTTATATGCTTTGTTTTGTACATTAGTTTAGTGTGTAATTAGTTTAGTTTGTAATGAATGGGTTTATATGCTTTGTTTTGCACATTAATTTAGTGTGTAATGAATTGTTGCCTTTGACTTGTTTTTTTGGTGGATATGTGTAACCATTAGACTTATTTTATTAGGCTTTTAATTTTAAACAATAAATTTGATTATTGATATGATTGTTATTTAATTGTTATATAATATTATTTAGGGTTTTTTTTAGTTGTGGGTTTAAATGATTTTATTAACTAAATTGTTATTAGTAAAGATTTTTCTTTGATCATTTTATAAGTTATTAACATACAAAACAAAAAACAAAAAAATGCAATATCTTAATTAACACCAACCGGGCCTTCTTTTGATTGGTGTTTGCAAAGACATGAAGTTAAACCAATTGAGATGGAGAAGTTAACCAAAAAAATTGACAAAAAGAATGTCATAAATAGTTGTTGTAAACTATAATTAAAGTACAATAAGAAATAGCATTCCACTTAGTTTTTGAAAAATAGAAGTATGTAGTGAAACATGGTTAATACATCAATGTATTTTAAGAACATCTTCAGTGGGTCTAATGGTTAAGAACATGTGGTTTCTTTTAAGAGGTCACAGATTTAAAGCCAAAGGAGATTCAAAGGTTTATTTTGATCAATAGAAATTATAAAGTGTGTGAGGGTTGAACATATAAGAATTTTTCAACAAAAAAAAAAACAAATTGATTACATTATCATAATAATATACATTTAAAAAATTAAATTAAATCTCTATGTAGAAATCACAATCCTTAACCACTCACAATAATATACACTTAAATTTATGTAGAAATCATAATCCTTAACCACTCACAATAATATACACTTAAATTTATGTAGAAATCACAATCCTTAACCACTCAATTAAAACTTTGATAGAATGTTTAATACTTTTTGACAGAGGAATTACAATATCAATGGTATACTTCCCCCCTACAATCATACAATTTCAAGTAGAAAATTCTTGAACTAAAGAGCTCATTCCTTTGGTAAAACCTTGTAAGAGTCATTTCATGCATGGACTTCGTCTAGAGATAAAGACTAGGCTTCTTTCTTCAAAGATGGATTTAATCATACAATCATTGCACTACTTTTATTATAGACTCTCAAAATATTGGGGTTAGCAAACTTCCAATTCTTTGCATAAAAATAAGAAATTGATCATTTGTCATTAAATAGAAAGTAGTGGGATTTTAATGTTCTAGTCCTCGAGGCACCATCCATTGAATGTTCCACATTCAATGAAATGTGTATTCCTCCATCGACTGCACCTCATTCAATGAAATTCATATGCCTCCTTTCAATGCACCTCATTCAATGGAGACATGTGCTCCTCCATCTTGCACCTTTGGCCATTGTACAATGTGTGTAACTTGATGGTGGTATGCAACTGAATGAGAATAAGAATATGGTTGTTCAACCCCATGGATTCCAAAATCTTCCTTTTGAGTAAATCAATGTGATGAAGGTCGTCAAGAAGGTGTTTTTTCCAAGTACTCCAAAGGGCTCAAGATGTCCCCTTCGCTTATTGTTAGGTTTTTGAATGTATTAAAGCATAAGATAGAATCCCTATAATCAGACTTCGATTTTTCAATATGGATGCAATCATACGACTCTTATTTTAAAGGGTTTAAACCATATGATGCAATTAAGATCAATATGTGTGTTGAGAACATGGTGGAATTTTGGAAGATGTATTCCTTCCTACTAGAGGCATGTTTGAAGCCATATCTCTCATTGGACATCATGTGCATGTGTAAGAGAAGCCTAAGGCATCATGTAATACCCCAGTCTTGAGTGTCTTTGGGTGCCTCTACTACACAATCACTTCGGTGGTCATCAACTAGTGCGGATAAATACGGTAATGGATAAATGACTATACGAGTTGGTTTGGGCACCCTTGCGCGATGGCAAGGTGTGCCATAGACTTATTAGCACCCTTACATGACGGCGAGGTGCACCATAGAAATAGGTAAGATTCAGTTGGTTGGAAGAGTAGGTTGCAAGGTCGGATGAGCATGCCTTGGGAAGTCTTACACTATGGAAACACATGACTAAGTGCTACATGACTAAGTGCTATATGGATTGGCAAAGCAAGTTGTCTCTCTTTATAGACTTGGGTACCTTGGGAAGCATGTGGACCAAAGGGAGATGGGTGCTCCATTACTTAGGGGTTGTGACAAACAAGAAGAGTGTCTTTGAGCACAAGTAACAAGTAACCATTGTGGTCAACCATTGGATGCACCATCATTGGGTGCATGGCACATCGACACAAGTTACTAAAAGGTGTGAAGGTTTCATTGGGTGCAAGCAATCGATCGACAAGTTGCGCATTGGATCCACTTTGACATGGAGTGGGTTGCAAGGAACCTCACCTTGAGGAAACAACTAAGGAATGACTCATATATAAAGAGGATGCCTCAAAATGCAAAGAGAGGAAGAGGAAAGTCATTCATACAATGGTGTTCAAGGGCACAGTGTTTGTGCTAAGTTTTGGGGTTGGGACAGTGGAGACTTGGACGCTAATTGAAGTGATCTAAGAAGGAGTCAAAACCTGTACAAGACAGGATTGTGAATTCTTCAAGGGTTGGATTGCGCAAATCTATTGGGTAGCAGGTAGTAAGTAGTATTGCCTTAGATTTTTTATACATATATAATATAATTATAGGTAGGAGGTCGTACTCTCTTGTTGTATCTTGTAGCATTCTTCATTGTAATAAAGTTAAGGCACCCACCTTAGGTGTCTCCCATTCATTGTGTTGTGGATTCTTGTAATGATCTTTGTAATGCATTGTGTGGGATAAGTAATGTTGAAATATTATCTGAGTACAAAAGTATTGCCAGGATTCTTTAAGGCCATGATTGGACATGTTCCTAGTGTGGTTGAATTCGGTTTTGTTGAACTTGGTTGCAATATAACATAGTGTATCTTAAGGCATAGTTATGGGTAGAATTTAAGTGAAGAGGTGTAGTCTAGTTGTAGTAGAGGTAGGTTGGCCAAGACCCCATGGTCAAGGAAAGGTAGATTTTTACGACCTCGGGTGTCGAAAGAAAAGAAAATTTTGAGCAAGAAAATAGGTCCGTGATAACTATTTTCTAAGCAAACTCTTCACCACTTTTTGAAGGAAATCTAGTGTCAAAGCATACTCTTCACCAATTTCTAAAGGAAATGTTGGTTAAGAATACTTTGGGAATTCTTCACCATGACTTGGAAGGAAGTAGCAGGCTTTGGTGACAAGTTAGATAGGTGAACAAGGGAAGACTTGAAAGCTAACATTGAAGACTTTTAAGTTTGTTCATATAGAATGGTAAGTTGTTTTGGTGTTTTGGGAATGCAAGCCAGCATTACAAGATGAAATGACTAGCACTTGGACAAAGTGCTAATGGAAAACTCGGGTGTAGAGAATTCCTCACATCATGAAGGAAGTGATGGTGGATGGATCCCTAAGACTCCAAGGATGAAGACTAGAATTGTGAACTTGGAGAAGTTTTTCAAGGAGATGATAGCCTCTCTTTTTTAGCATGGAAAGAAGATATTATCTTTGGAAGCATGGTTGGACCACATGATCTAGGTCTATAATGATGTTGTGACTAACTGCCAGAAGACCATGAACTTATTTTTTGAAATGGCATACAATGTACCAATGTTGATGGAAGACTGAAAGTGTTGGAAGCCTTGTTGAAGTCTCTTGGTGGGAAAGTCAAAGACCAAGAAGACACCATCAACTTGTTGAAGTGAACTATTGCTAGTGAGAATAGTTCATTGACTCCTATGAGAATAAATATAAAGGAACCAAAACCATACAATGGCACCCAAAATGCTATGTTACTTGGTAACTTTTGTTGGGGTGTTGAGAAGCACTTGGAATAGATGAATGGAATTTTATGTGAAGCCAAGGTGAACATTGCGGCAATGATCTTAAAATGTACCACAAAGCTTTGGTGGAGAAACGAAGCAAAGGAATTTTCAAGTGGGTGCAGTACTGGAAAGATTGACCACTGGGAAGAAATGAAAGAAACCTTGAAGGCTCAATTTGGGTCAAGGAATCAGTCTTGGATTGCACATAATCAATTGTTGGTTCTTAAGAATACATGCAAGATTCAAGATTACATCAAGGAGTTTCCAGGCCTCATGTTGGAGATCAAGGACATATCTAAAGAAGACTGGTTATTCGACTTTATGAATGGATTGCAACCTTGGGCATAGAGTGGCACCAAAATGTGTAATTTTTTATGGTAACCATCACCGCAAAAAATAAGGTATTGGAATACAAGGAAGAGGAAAAAATAAGTCCAAAGACAAATTATGATGTTACATGAGAGAAGAAATTTGGAAAGATTACGAAGAAAAGAAAGGGGAATTCAAAGACACCTAAAAAGATTGGTGATGATAAGGCCAAACAAACAGAGTCAACTAAGAAATAGGTAATTATATTTCTTGTTGGATCTGTCCAAAATATCATTATGATAAGACTTGTTAAATGAGGCATAATTGTCTTCCATGGAGAAACTAAACAAACCCTTTATTGGTTTTTTCCAAGTCTTGGGTGTTGTGTTGGAAGACAAACTTATAACAAGCCTAAATAGTAAGACTTCACAAGACTTAGTTATGTTTATGAAACGTTGAATGGATGGATGACCAATGTGATGGTTGACAATGATGCAACCCACAAATTTCTGAAGGAAAAAATGGCAATGGAACTTGGATTGCAAATTGAACCAACATAGACTTATTTCAAAGCAATGAATTTTGGATTGGATAAGGTGGTTGGCATGGCCAATGGATTCACCTTAAATCTTTGTGATTGGAGTGGAATAGTAAGTTTGATAATTGTTCTCATGCATGATTTTGAGATGGGTATTGGGAAAGTTTTCATGATGAAGGTGAAAGAAACACCTATTCCTCACTTAGATAGTTTGGTCATATTTTTAGGCTAGTATACTTGTGGCATTCATATACTAAGGAATAAACATGTAGTTTTCGGTAGGATGACATCCTTGAGTTTGGTTTCCACATCTAATCAAGGAGTTGAGCAATGTTGCAATAGAAGAATTATATGCATTGGGATAGATGGAGGATCAACACATGGAACCTCATAGAGGACTTATATGCAACCTTTGGTGGACAATGTTTCAATGAAGGAATTATAGCAAATAATCACTAGGATTGAAGCCATAGTATATTTCACAGTGACACCAATGGATATATTGGTGGATGTTTACTTAGATAAGAAATATGTTACAAATATAAGTGAACAAATGGAACATTCAACCAAGGAATCTTGTGAAGTATTTGACATGCATGGGTTGAATTTGAAAGCAAATCAATATGACAAAGTTGAGGAGCATCGACCTTGATATGTATGGACCAAGGAAGAGGATGAACCCTCTTCAAGATCACTTGGATGATTAGACTGGAAAGATGATCGAGAAATATAAATATTATTGGTGGAAGATGAGGGAAATTTTGGTTTTAATGTGCCTCTCTTAATGTACTTGAGTGAGAGGTATGGACATGTTTCAACTGGTCCTAGTGACTTGGAGGATTTTGGATAGATTGTTGACTTAGTTGTTGGCAGCGGCCTTGACCACAACTTGCCATATCATTGTTCTTGATAATACCACAAGGAGGCTCAATTCCTAGAAGTAGGAAATGGAGCATATTGCACCTATAAGAAGGTGCCCTGGAAAGTTTTGTTTGGGAGATGACTTAATAGTTTGAGGAAAGGGTAGATACATTTTCTTTGTTCAACATGGTTTTCTAGGAATACTAAAGTGCATAAGGAATTCACTAGTTTGGACATGAAGAAGTGAATTCTCATGGGTAGGATGGTTGGATTAGATACCTAGTAAATTCAATACTTGAGAGGATCCAATGTATAGAAGCATGATAGAATTGGTTAAAGTATCGATGTCATAGTAGGTTTGGAGAGGTGAAACACTTGGATAATTGTATGACATTCTTAGTCAATGTCAAGTTGCAATATTGACAAGAGGTAGTTATAGAAATGTTGGATGCTTAGATTGAAATAGAAACGGAAGGCAACAACAACATACTTTGAAGGACAACGGGTTCTTAGAGACATTAATGGGGATAGCAATGACTGTTATTGGGGGGAAATGTAAGGCCCTAGCCTTGAGTGGATTTGAGTTCCTACACTACACAATCACTTTAGTGGTCATCAACTAGCATGAATGGGCATAGAAGTGGCTAGATTCCTATACAATTTGATTTGGGAACCCTTTCATGATGAAAATGTGCATCATAGACTTACCAAGCACCCTTGCATGAATGAAAGGTGCACTGCAAAAACAGGTAAGCTTTGATTTTTTGTGATGGTAGGTTGCAAGGTTGGAAAAGTATGCATTGGGTAGTCTTTCACTATGGCAATGCATGACTAAATGCCAAATGGATTAGCAAAGAAATTTGGCTCACTTTATAGACTTGGAGGACTTGTGAAACATGTGGACACAAAGGATATGGGTGCTCCATTACTTGGGGGTTGCAATGGAAAACAAGAGTGTATTAAGGAAAAAGTACCCATTGGGTGCAAGTTTTAGATGCACATTCATTGGGTGCATGTCATGTAAACAAAATTCACCAAAGGGCGTGAAGGTTCCATCAAGCGTAAACAATTGGTGGACAAGTCACCTTCAGGCATGTGTAGCCAAAGTCGATAGATGAGTTGAAAATTGGGTCCACTTTGACATGGAGTGGAAGCCACCTCACCTTGAGGAATCAACTAAGGCATGATTCATATGTGAAGAGGATGCCTAAAACTGAAAAGAGAGGAAGAAGAAATAAGTGATGCATGCAAGGGTGTTCAAGGGGTCTATTGTTATGTTAAGTTTTCGGGTTGGCATAGTAGAGACTTGGACACCGATTGAAGTGAACAAAGGAAGAGTTAGGACCTACAAGAGGTAGTCCTATAGATGCGTTAGGGGTTGGATTGTGTAAGTCTATTGGGTAGTGTGTAGTAGGTAGTATTTACTTATATTTGTTGTAAATTTCTAATAGAGTTGCAAGAAACAGGCCACACTCCCTTGTTGCATCTTGTAACATTATTCATTCTAATAAAGTTAAGGTACACACCTTTGGTGTCGCCCATACATTTTGTTTTGGACACTTGTTATGTCCTTTTCAATTCATTGTGTTGGCTATGTATTGTTGAAATATTGGCTAAGTATAAAGTATTGCTAGAATTCTTTAAGGCCATCGTTAGACGTGTTCCTATTGTTGGTTGTAATTTGTTGCAATCTAAAGTATTGTAGCTTAAGGCATAGTTATGGGAAGACCTTAAGTGAAGAGGAATAGAGTAGTTGTAATAGATGCAACATAGCCAATCCATTGTGGTTGAGGCAAGGTAGTGCCAACCAACCTTAAGTGTCGAAAGCAAAGAAAAATTTAGGGAAGACTGTAGGTCCATGACACATTGTTTTTCTACAATGGATTGGAATATTAGGAACATGTTTCACTAGCCTTCACAACATGGCTAGGAACCTAAATTTCAATTGTAATATTGTGTTGGAGCAAGAAGAAGAGATGGATGTGATACTCAATGTGAATTCAAAGTTGTGTGTGAGGGTCACAATAGAAATCCAAGCCAAGATAACTACACTTAATATAAAAATACATAAATAAAAATTAATAATAATAACAATAAAGTCCCGGAAGTGTAGATCAGTTGGCGATAGAATGGATTTTTAAGGTACTCCTTGTGACATCACTGGTTTGAACCTTACAAAGTTGTGTGTATCGCACATGGGACCACAGGGGTACACTTGGAGGTTATAGTGGTAGCAGTCGGAATTGACCCCATGTCACGCGACTACAATCCTACCTAGTTGTCAATTCTGCTAGATACAAATAATAATAATAATAATAATAAACTAAGGGACACAACCCTTTACCTTCGTGACTAGCCAGTGCATATAAGTACCCTATTGTCATAAAGCTCAATATATCATCTCATTCATTCATTATCAATTATATATATTATGTGTCCTATATATATTTCTTATTATACATATTATTCATCCTATATGGATTTCTGATCACTATCCTATTTATTTTGGATATTTAGAATATGAAACAGAATGGTTTATTCCACTAGGAACCAAATATGGTGATCATTTAAGAGGCACTACTAGAATGGTTTATTCCACTGGGAACCAAACATGGTGGTCATTTAAAAGGCACTACTAGTCTAGCAGAGTAAATTTGGGCTTATAAGTCTAGATAAATTGTCAACATCATTCATAAATTATAGAAGATAGAATGTTATATTGCTTGTAGCTTCTTTATTTCCATGGTAGATCTTAGATCGCATGTTTCGATGTGCTTGAAAATGGTGTGAGGAAACCTCCATATAATGTGAACTACTTAATCTAAGAACAAATATGAAGACTAACAAAATTGGCGGAGGGCTTGGTATCAATTATGAAGGAACCAAGTCACCTCTTATAATATTGGGAAAATATGTAGTGGCAGGGTGACTTAGTAATTGGAATGTCTTTATGGGTGAAAAATATTTTGTCGTTAGTACTTGGTAGAACAAGCACACCACTTCCCCAAGACCCAAATTTGTAGTTGGTATAAAGGTAGATTACTTATCTGAATTTAGACCTTGGTTTTATTTGAATTTTATTTGAAGTTTCAAACTTAAAGTGTTATGATTAAAGTGTAATCCTTAAATGACACTCAAGTGTATGATAATAGGAGATATTTTCAAGGTATTTTCTAGTATATGAGAATTTATGTCTAGGGTGTTGCGCATGAGGCTTGGCCCTTCAATAATAATTCAATTTATGGTCAGTTTCATCCCTAAAATATTCTTGATATTTTATCCATCAAAATTTCAACAATTTCATGGTAATTATCTTTTTTAATAATTTAACTACGTATTAGACAAGAAAAAGGCTCTACCAATTCTACTAAATGGTGCAAAAAGGGAGAAAGGATACTTCCACCATCCACACTTAATATTTTGATGTATAATGCCTTTCCACTTGATTTAACTCGACAAAGGTAAGTTTCATGCATCATTCATTTTAGGCTCGATTTCAATTATTGGTTTTAGACATTGATATTGGTGTAGAAATTATCTCATTTAAGTGTGGCATAGAATCCTTGCTTGCAATTTCTATTTGAAAAAAAATCATACATAAATATCAGGTGAACTTTCTCAATGTTATTGTCTTTTTATTATTATTATTGCATATATCAATATAGGTGATCCAGATTTATGAGCGGAATGAAAGGAATAACAGAATGAATACAATAACACAGAGATATGGAGAACAACAACAGATATCCAGTGAACAATAGCTTCTATTGAATAAATAAAATATGTTGAAACTGTAAAAATGCTGAACTGAAATCAGCTTGCTCGAATGATGGTATATATATCTGAGAAGAGATGTGGCTTCTACGCGCATCCATCTGAGAAGAATGATTACAATGAGTCTCCAAAGGCCTTTTTAACGTTACTCATGAATGCCAAAAACCTAGACATCCAAAAACCTAACACTAGGAGATGAAACGCCAAAAGTTATGTGGGCCTCAATGGGTAACTTGGTACCTCAACTTAACAGGGTCGTAAAATTTTCATATGACCTCCATTGTAGGCACATGATAACCCGCTGGAAAGGTATTTTCATGAACTACACATTATGTAATCAAAATTTGATTATGTCTCTAGTTTGACTGTGGCAAGCCAAAAAAACATTGTTTAGGGCCCCAAAACGGCCCTGGAAGTACATAAAGATGTACTGACATGAAAAAATCCAAAATAAGTCAGTTGACTTAGGTGGGAAGCCACCAATATCCACCTGGAAGTTGTGTAGGGATTCAAATAGCCCCGGAGTGTAGAACCCACAATTACAAAGAATTACAGAAGAACATGTTGAACTAAAAACTGTCAAAAGGAACCAGTTGGAATAGGTGGGTGGCCACCAATATCCACCTGGATCAATCCTCCCCCCTTAGGAAGAAATGGTCTCCATTGCATTGAGTGCCCCCATCAAGTGAGGAAACTTCTGCTGAATTTGGCCTTGGGTGAGCCACTTTCCTTGGTGTAGGAGTTTCCCTGCCTTGATAACTTGATAAAGTTGGATCCTCTGTTGGCGATTTCCCTTGACTTGTGTGTCCACTATCTAATCAGTGGATGCATGTTTCATGTAGTCAGGGTTGATCTGTTTTGGTGTCAATTGTTCTACGATATTTGAGGTGTCTAATAATGGTGGAAAATATGGCCGAAGGAGGTCCACATTGAACATTGGGTGCAAGCCAAGGAAGGGTGGAGTGTTGAGATCAAAATAATTGCTACCCACAACCTTGGTGATAGTGTAAGGCCCATAGTGAAGTGGGCGGAGCTTCCAATGGGGCCCTGTAAGGAACTCTTTTTGAAAATGTAACCAAACCTTGTCTCCCACCTGAAACTAGTGTGGTACCCGGTGTTGATCATTGCGTTTCTTGTACTTTGCATTGGATTTCTGCAAAATCTCATGGACCTATTGGAAGATGTGTTGAATCTTCTCAATGAATCTGGTGGATTTGTCAGCCTCAGAATGGACATGGGAAGATTTCTCCTATGTGGTTGCAAGAGGTAGTGCAATATCAATGGGACCCAAGGGTTGGAATCCCAACCCCACTTGAAATGGGCTATGGACAGTGGAGCTATGGAGAGCCTTGTTGTAGTTGTGTTGAACATAGAGAAGACTATCATCCCATTTACGTGGATGCTTAGAGTTGTACAGGACCAGGATGCGCACAATCATCTGATTGACGACCTCTGTCTAGCCATCGGTTTGGGGGTGGAAAGCAGTGAATTTAGTGCGCTTGGTGTCCAACAATGATGAGAGAATCGACCAAAATGTGTTGAGGAACCTGTTGTCCTGATCTGAGGTGATGGTCTGTGGTGTCCCAAAATGGACCCACACCCGCTCGAAGAAGAGTTTGGCAATATATGTCCTTGTGATTCTCTTCTTGCAGGTTTTGATAATGGCCATTTTTGAAAACCTATAAACCACCACAAATACACAATCATTGTCGTTCTTGGTGGATAGAAGGCTAGACATGTAATCCATTGAGATGGATTCCCAAGTCCTATCGGGAGTAGGAAGAGGGGTGTATAATCCTTTCTTCTTGATGGTTGGTTTGGAAATAGAACATGCAGTGCAATATCTGATATACTTGTTAACATCTTGTTGAAGTTTTGGCCAATAAAAATGTTTTTGTAGAACAACCATAGTTTTCTCCATGCCAAAATGTCATGCCATCTGACTGTAGTGAGCCTCCCAAATCAACTTTTCACGCTCACTTGTGGGAACACAGAGGTGGTCGAGATGGCATAACAGTCCATAATGGATGTGAAAATTAGTGACATTCGCTCATGTACCAAAGAGTTGATATGTGGTGGCGAAGTCAGGGTCATGTTGATAAAGTCGGGGCCACTTAGATGCCTCATGCCCACAGGAATGGAGCATTGTGGTGAGTGAAGAAACGGGAGGGCGAATGAGGTAGTCAATGACACGATTT
This sequence comes from Picea sitchensis, assembly GCA_010110895.2. Classification (NCBI taxonomy): domain Eukaryota; kingdom Viridiplantae; phylum Streptophyta; class Pinopsida; order Pinales; family Pinaceae; genus Picea; species Picea sitchensis. The sequence goes on along the minus strand of SNQJ01S0085085.1, from coordinate 15,049 downwards.
ATGCTCCTTGTTTTATACTTGATGTTGAGATGGAACTGCAGTAGGTATGTGGAACACTTTTGATGGTGGTCATTCTGCAACTTCCCTTGTGTCTGTATGAATTGCAAATATTTGTGATCAGTTTCGATGATTGTCTCATTTCCCAGAATCTAATGTTTCCATGGACGACAGGCTTACACAATGGAATACATGTCTTTGTCATAGGTGGAGTATTTCCAGACAATATCTGAGAGTGTCATACTATTGGCCCTTGACCAAGTTTTAGGAGATTCTTGGTCATGTTGACCTATTTTTGGACTTCGACAGCCTATCGAAGGAGGAGCACAAGACGAAGTGAAGATCACGGGATCTTGGCCCCTTTCGGGTCCTTTTGCGGATTTTGGGATAAAGTAACAGGATTGGGATGTCGGCCCATGGGTTCTACCCATGTTTAGGCCTATTTTGTAATACATACACACACACACACACACAC
>SNQJ01S0085085.1:4444-14551 GCA_010110895.2 Picea sitchensis | reverse complement strand
AAGGAAGTGCATCTATGTGATGTGGGAAGAGGCCGGTGTGCTAAGTGATAAATGATTGGATAAGTTCTAGTGTGGATTGTAAGGGCTTTGTGCATTATGTGTAAGACTTGCAGAGCTGAGTGAAAATCCTCGTGAGAGACTATGTGGAAGGCTTTGTGTTGTAACACAAGGAAAAAGGATCTAGCGAGCTGCACAGATCTCCTGTCCTATGCGGAGTAAGGTTTTTGAGTCTCTGTGCTTGTAACCGATTGACTAAAGAATATAAAGAAGAGGAGTTGGTGGACATAGCCCCAGTGTGGAGGCGAACCACTTAAATACTGTGTTCTGATGCTTTATGCTTTGTCTTTATGTGATTTACATGTTATTTTCTAAGTTCTTTGATATGTTTAGATAGATATACTTCTACTTTGTGCTTATTATATGCAAGAATGTTAGATCTGATATATAGAACTATGCTTAGTGCTTGATCTGCTCGATCTGATATGTTTACTTATGCTAAGTGCTTAAATACATTAGATTAGTGTGAATGTTACGAAGCTATGTTCTATCAGCGAAGTGGATATTGATTTCATATTGAAGAACTGATGGTGCTAAGTGCTTTATTAAGTGTTATAATCACGTATATGTGTCCCAGCTAAGGTTGCAGACACCTGAGTCCTGCAACCACCCCTGCCTCTATCTCGGGTGAGACTTCATCTTCTTCACAGGTGTTGCCGAAAGGACCAATAGTTAGGGTTTTGTTGGTGCGTTTCCTGGGTTTTCCCATGTTCCAACAAATGGTTTTGTTGTTGGGACCTGAAACTGTGATTGCTGGGAACTGAGGAAGAAGAATCTTTGTGCAAAAATTTGACTTGAAACTGTGAAATCTCTGTGCGTAGATCTATTTCCCTAGTGCGCAGTATTCTACTTGACTTATAAATCTCTATGCTAAAGAAAGAATCCTCATCTGAAGAAATAAGATCAGATCTAAAAGAAAGAAGCCCGATCTGAAGAAAGGAGGTCGGATCTAAAGGGAAGAAGCAAGATCTGAAAACTTTGTGCTCTAAGAAAGGTAAAAGTGAAAATTTATGGTTAAAAGAGGTAAGATCTGTAACATTTGTGCTCTGATAAAGGTAAGAATAGTGAAAAGTTTTAGATCTGAAAGCTTTGTATTCTGTACAAGTAAGATAAGTGGAATTTTTTTTTCTAGAGTATGGATCTAGGTATGTTTAATAGGGTCTGTCCTATCTTGAAAACTAGGGTATTAATATATGAAAGAAGGTTTGATATGAGTAGATATGATAAGAATAGTGAAATATATGTTATACCTATGAATAGAAAGAATGTTTGGACTAACGAATGGATGCAGGATCCTAGAAAGAATTTGTTGCAGGTTATCTACCATGATCCTAGTGCACAGTACAGAAGAGGCTAGGGATACTTTAAAAGAAAGAGAGGATTAACCCTCTGTTAGAGTTGCAGAAGACCGGGGCATCTGGCTAAGGAATGCCCTAGTGGAAGACCTAGTTGCCTCTGTTGTAAAGATCTAGACCATGAAGTATTGGATTTCCCTAGAATGATTGCAAAGCTTAAAAGAATGAATCTGAATCAAGAGAACCCTAAGGAAGATAAAAAAATGGCAGAACCCCAGAGAAAATCAGAGAAATCATTGTTACAGATGAAATAAACCTTGAATGACCATCGACATGTCATCTTATTAGAGATCTTCAAGGAAAAATAATGCATCGAAGAAAGAATAGGAGACTTCTACATTGACTGTGTTCTGGATGAGGAAACAAAGGTGAATGTCATGATCAAGAAAACTTGGGAAGCTATAGGGAGACCTTCTATGCCTCCCTCATTAGGAGGAATAGGGTTATTCAGAGGAAAGATGGTAAACCTATGTGGAAGGCTTTCCCAGATACCTATGACTGTCAATGGAACTTCGACGAAGGAAGATTTTGAGATTAGTAAATTTGTTGAAGACAACGCCCCGTTTACCATGTTAATAGGAAAACCTTGGATTGACAGAAATCAAGCCAGACGAAAGGAAGAAGAAGAAGTATTGGAGCAAAAGAAACAAGAGTTAAAAGATTTCATGACCAGAAGGATCGCACACTTGATTGAAGAACAGGAGAGCAGATCGAAGCTATTTAACACTAGCAACCCAGATGTCGAAGCTGCAAGAACATTAGAAGATCCACAGAATATTGAAGTACCTATTCCAGACAAAGAAGAAGTATTATCCCGGAACCCTAGGGAAGAACCTCAACAACGCGAAGTGACTAAGACCACAGAAACTAAGAATCAAAATGGAAAATGAACTACCAAGTTGAATCTGACTGGAAAGAAGGATAGAAAGAAAAGTAAGAAGCAAGCTAAGTTGCAGAAGGTTCCAGAGGGAACTTCGAAGAAACAAAATTTGCAGAATTTGAGCTTCACCAGGATATCAAAGCAATGACACATGGCACTTTTCCATGCCGAAGCAATATAGTCGTTGGGGATATTATAACCATTCGATTGACACTCCGAATGGGCAGAAAAGAAATAAAGGTTCATCATCAGATCATTGAGCCATGCCATAACGGATTGAACAAGAGTTAATGGAGGCTCATAACTGTTGCAAGCAAACCGTTGTCAAGTTACCTATTTATCTCATCGTGCCATGCACCGAGAACACTTTTGCTAACTGAGAATTTTGATCCCATAGACTAAGTTTCTATTGTATACAGTGATCATTGCACTCTTACTGATTATTCTAGTGCAGTATCTAAGTTAACTTGACCCTGATCTAATTAATCCTGAGCGCATATGTCCAACGAGCTCAATGCAGTTGAAGAATCAGTGATAGAATTACTCCTCAACTTGATGATTAAGAGAGTCATGTCAATGTCTAAAGCTATCTAGAATTCATCTACAAGAACAGTGCAAGCATCTCCATCCACTGCTCAAGTTGGACCATCACGTCCAGCAGATGAAAAACGAACTAAGCACAAAGACGATATCGCGAATGCCAAGTTGATTTCGAGTATTTTACCCACCTATCTACCACCTATGAGCGGTGCAATTAATCGAGACAGTGTGCCAAGACAATTTGAGTATGCTTTGGTCACTGCTCAACTCCACCAGATCGTTGATACAGTTGAAGCTTGCCTTCGATGAGAACAGGAGGAGACAACGCAAGCCACCTAGGCTTTAGCACAAGTACAAGGAGACATTCTAGAGAATCACAGTACTGCAGAATGAGAGAATGTTTCTCTCCAGGTAAAGTTCGATGAAGAAAAAGCCCAGCTTCATAAAGAAAAGGAACAATTGCTCGTAAAGAAACTTGAAGTAAAGGAAAGGGTCACCAGAGCACTTTTCTCTGTGACAATCATCGAAGTAAAGGCTAAAGAGAGAGTTCCACAGAAGGTGGCACAACTTGAATAATTGATTCAACAACTACAACAATGCATAACAGACTTGGAGCTATGCGCAGTACCCGAGACCCTTCAAGATGTAAGAGACCAAAGGGAAGCAACTACCCAGAGTGTAGTTGATACATTAAAAGCTCTTGCCTTGGAGTGTAATCAACTGAGTAACCGCAACGCCCAGACATATGAAAAACTCATTGAGAACCCAAAGTTACAGGCATTAGAGTCGCAGTTCCCGGAAGCGAAGTAGCATGAAGACACACTATAGGCGCAGCTGAAAGCCCTGTCAATTGTAGACAAAATGAAGAGGTCTCAAGAGAAATGCACAGCCCAACAACATATCCATACGATTCAGAGAAAAGTTATGGAAGTAACTCAACGGCTCCAACATGTGCAAGATAAGGCATGTTAGTTGTTTATAGAGGTTGAAATTCGAGGAGTAGAGTTAGAACAGGTCGTTATCACATCAGAACAACACCTAGAAGGGCCAGTAAATGATGCAGTGATCCAAGAGTTCGTCGAGAAAGAGGCCACAACAAAGCAGCAAGTCGAAGAATCTTGAGCCAAGCTCGAGGCATTTGAGGCAGAACTGATCAGACCAAAGTGAATTGGGACGAGTCACAGGTGAGTGTTGGGGGCCTGTTGGCCCTTGACCAAGTTTTGGTAGATTCTTGGTCATGTTGAACTATTTTTGGACTTCGACAGCCTGTCGAAGGAGGAGCACAAGACGAAGTGAAGATCACGGGATCTCGGCCCATTTCGGGTCCTTATTGGGATTTTGGGATAATGTAACGGGATTAGGATGTCGACCCATGGGTTCTACCCATGTTTATGCCTATTTTGTAATATATATATATAGAGAGAGAGATGTCTAGGCCATATATAAGGTGTGTAAGGAAGTGAATCTATGTGATGTAGGAAGAGGCCAGTGTGCTAAGTGCTAAATGAATGGCTAAGTGCTAGTGTGGATTGTAAAGTCTTTGTGCATTCTATGTAAGACTTGCAGAGTTGAGTGAAAGTCCTTGTGTGGGACTGTGTGGAAGGATTTTTGTTGTAACATAAGGAAGAAGGATCTAGCGAGCTACGCGGATCTTCTATCCTATGCAGAGTAAGGGTTTTGAGGCTCTATGCTTGTAACCGATTTACTGAAGAATATAAAGAAAAAGAGTTGGTGGACGTAGCCCCAGGGTGGGGGTGAACCATGTAAATATTGTGTTATGATGCTTTGTGTTTTGTCTTTATGTGATTTACATGTTATTTGCTAAGTTATTTGATATGTTTAGATAGATCTACTTCTACTTTGTGCTTATGATATGCAAGAATGTTAGATCTGATCTATAGGACTATGCTTAGTGCTTGATCTAATCGATATGATCTGTTTACTTATGCTAAGTGCTTAAATACATTAGATTAGTGTGAATGTTGTGAAGCTATGTTCTATCAACAAAGTGAATATTGATTGCATATTGAAGAACTGACGATGCTAAGTGATTTATTAAGCATTATAATCACATATTTGTGTCCCAGATAAGGTTGCAGACACCTGAGTCCTGCAACCACCCCTGCCTCTACCTCGGGTGAGAATTCATCTACTTCGTAGGTGTTGCCGAAAGGGCCGGTAGTTAGGGTTTTGTTGGTGCATTGTTGTAGCATTGAACCTTGGGTCTGCCCCTGTGCCAACACTTACTATGGTATGCTATTGGATGACCATGTTGAGTGAGAACTACACCTACAACATAGTCAGAGGCATCAGTCTCAATCTTGAATGGTTGTTGCAGATCAGGTAAGGAGAGTACTAGAGCTAAGCACAAGTGATGCTTTAGATCATCAAATGCTTGGTGTTGTGCTTGCACCCATGCAAACTTTGCCTTTCCACTACCCTTGGTTACTTGGTTGAGGTCACATGCAATATGGGAGAATCCCTATAGGAACCTTCGGTAGAAGTTGGCAAGTCCCAAGAAGCTTCGAAACTCAGTTAGTTTGGTAGGGGATGGCCAGTCATGAATGGCTTGGATATTAGATCAATCTGCATGTACCCCATGCTCATCAACAGTGTAGCCCAAGTATAATTTGACCTTGTTCATGCCAAAGGAGAATTTTTCCAAGTTGGCATATATCTTGTGCTACCGCAGAGTGCCCAAAACTTATTAAATATGTTTCATGTGCTCCTCCCAAGTTCTGTTGAATATGAGGATGTGATCGAGATATACCACCACAAAAGAGTTGGCGAAGGGTCTCAATAAATCATCTATCAATCTCATGAAAGTTGTTGGTGCATTTGTTAAGCCAAAGGGCATGACCAACCATTCGAAGAGACATTCTTTAGATTTTAAATTTGTCTTCCATACATCAATTGGTTTGATGGGAACCTGATGGTAGTCAGACTTTAGTTCAATCTTGTTGAAGAAAATTTCCCCCTTGAGTTGGTTAAGGTCATCAATTTGGGGAATTGGGTACTGGTTCCTAATTGTGATTTTGTTTAATGCTCTGTAATCAATGTAGATTCGTCAGGTCCCATCTTTCTTTTGCACCAACACAATCGGGCTTTCGCAAGACGAGGAGTTGGGTTGCATGTGCCCCTTTTGAAGCATCTCTTGGATCTAGTGCTTGATTTCTTCATTTTCCATCACTGAGCGATGATATACTAGTGCATTAGGTAGCGATGTGTTGGGGGTTAGATCAATTGGATGCTTGACTTTGCAATGCGTCGGTACCCTAGTGGGGGAGGAGAAGATATCTTTGTACTCTTCCACGATCCCATCCACTTGCTTCTAGTGCAAAGAGAGGCTCTGTGTAGAGGTCATGGATGTGGTGGTAACCTTATTCTTACTGCGAGAAGGAATCACAAAGAAGACAAACTTACCGGTCTGTGAAATGACCTTACTGCATTTCTTAGAAAAGATTAAAGAAATAGCAGTAGGAAGTGCTACCTCTGGTATCTTGTACAATGGTCTACCCAAAGTAATAATAACACTGTGGGGTCTAGAATCATACACAACATGTTGTTTCCTCAAATATGGTTGGCCTAAAAAAACATCACAAACTTCAAGGGGAGAAATATCACACAATACCTCATCTTTGAAAGGCTTGATGTTGTAGGGAAGACAAAACTATTGCCTTACACGAAGATCTCGTCATTGGCAAGGACAACCAATGGTGTAGGATGCGGGTGCAGTGTTATTGGTAGGTCCAGCCACTTGAAGACCTCTGTTGAAATCAGGTTCTTTTAACTGCCACTATAGACAATGAAATGCAGTGGAGTCTCCTTTACCCACATCTATGAGTGAAATATGTGTTCCCCTTCCTTTGGTTATTTTGGTTCACTTGGTTGGACTTTGGTGGTAGTGACAGTGGCACTGCGTTCGACATCGATGATCTGCTGCATTTCATACACATAAAATATGGATAGTTTTGAGGAGAAAGAATGTTTTATTTACCTCTAGGAAAATCAGAACCATTGCACTAGCAAATAGCATCAAAATAAAAAATACAGTATTTCTCTGCTTTTAGCAAGTTACAGTTCTACACAAACAGTCCTAGAGTGTGTCTAAGGTAGACAATTGTGGCTATACGGCCTATACGGTCCATGAAAGCCAATAATCTTCCATAAAGAGTCAATATATGCATAGAAATTTGTGCCAAAAGAAAATTGTATGGAACAAAAAGAAAAAACTAAGAAAATGTGCATTGGAAATCACGCCAACCTGTTATAGAATGAAAACCTCGATTTATGTTCCCTCCTCTTCTGTTGTTGTATAGATTGTATTAATGGTTGGAAATGATCTTGGGTTGCATGCCAATCCCACTCCTTGGGATGCATGCTAAACCCTCTATGTTGTAGCTCTTCCTCCAAGCCAACACTCTTCCTTAGGATTCATGCCCCTTCACCTTCCCTCAACCTCTCCTCAAAAAGTGCACCCTCCTTCTCCTAATGAGTTTCCTTTTATTAAAATTTCAAATGTAACTACCCTAACCCTTGGTCTTCCAATGAGATTGACAGTTAAGATTAGATCTTTCCCTCATGAGTTCAACGATCACGACTTAATCATTCATTGAGGTCACTTAAGTCATTAAAGTGACCCATAACATCATAAAGTCACTTTTACATTAAAAAAATTAAAATACCCAACTTTATAAATTCACTTTATAAAAACATATTATAAAGTTACTAGGAGAAAGTGTGCTTTCTCACTTCCGCACGCTGAGCGCTACTAATGGAGAAGTACCTCCAAGATACCAAATTTCAACACTCCCTCTTAAAGAGAGAGGTACTTTTGGTATCACCACCAGAATCTGTATCCATCTCATCAGCTTCCATAGTTTCTCCCTCTGTACTAGAAGTCTTTTCTCCCTCTGAACATGAAATCACTACTCCCATTACACTAGAATCCTCTAGCGCTACCTCTGTTTTACCACGAATTGAAGACATGCTCCTAGGAGACTACACACTCTCTTGAGAATCAATATGTGTCGACTCATGCATGTTGAGTCCTCTGAGAGTCTCGGAAGAAGACTGAGTCCTCGATATCAACTATCTCTCCTATGATACCTGCCAACTCTCTAATACAGAATATGAGTCTAGAAATCCACTAGACCCCAACACAGGTCGACCCAACAACCTGTATAGGCCCTCATACTTGACACCAAGCATCATTTTTGTGTCAGTAGTTTCTCCCACAGCATATAAAAACACATGTCCATTGTAGAAGAAAAATCCAAATCCACTCTCATCCAAAGATGACACTGAGATAAAATTAATAGCAAACTATGGAATACATAACACCTCGAAAACCTCCCGAATACCTCATGACTCTAGTTGGAATCTCACCCTTCCAACCCCCTTTACTTCAAGCTGTGGACCGACTCCATAATTCACTCTGCATTCTGAGTCTATCTCTGTAAGATCGAGGAAAAGTGATCTCAACCCAGTCATGTGCCGAGAAGCTCCATTTTCCACAAACCATGACTCAATGTCCTTGGATGCTAGGCACCCACTTCCCACGAGACCAATCATGAGAGAGAAATACTTCTCATATCTCTTAGAAAACTCTACAACCTCTACTGAAGTTGATACCTCTGGTTCCATCTTTATCTTCTTATTCAGACATTAACTAGCATAGTGGCCAGTCTTGTGACATTCAAAGCATCTCACATTTCTCATGTCCTTCTTCTTCTCATTTCTCTTTACCACAAGATAAAATTTCTTTTCATCTGCACCATCCAATTCCTTTTCTTGATACCCCTCCTGGATCTCCTCCTTCGTAAAATCATCCCACAGTCTACTCCAGTCAAGGAGCTTCTCTCTTCCCACCACACACTTAATGAAAACCTCCCACTCCTTGGTGAAGCCTTTGAGGGATATTTGCACCAACTCTGATTCAAGAATAACTTCTCCAATAGTTGTCAACTCGTCCTTCACCTATGCAACCCGGAGGAGGTAAGTGGCCAAATTCTCTCATTTGGCCATCCTAGCACCATGGAGATTGTTCCAGAGAGCCATTTTTTGGTTCTCATTATTTTCCTCATACATACTTTTGAGTGCATCCCACCTTTCTTTGGTTGTCTTCTTCTTAGCCAAGTGTGGAATAAGGCGGTCTTTGACCCTGTCCAAGATGATTCTCTAAGTCTTGGATTCCTTCACCTCATGAACATCAAGAGCTATGGGATCTGAAGAAAGTATAGGCACGATGGTGTTCACAAAAAACCATAATTTGTTCTCCTTGAGAACACTGTTGATTCCAACCTTCCATTTCAGGTAGTTGGAGATCCCCTCCAACCTATCTTCAAATCTAATGCTGGAATTCATATTTGTCCTCCTGACAAAGAACATATTTTGCCTTTCTTCAATCTAATGCTTCATCAAATCACTTGTTGTCCCAAGTGCCAAATATGCCCACTAACTTCAGAGCACCTACTTTGATACCATGTTGAAATACATTTTAGTTCAGCATACACTTAGTCTAAATTATATTTCATCCACCTATAAATGTCCAACAACCATACAACTATACTTTATGGACAAATATACTAATAGACTAGTTCTAAAATAAAATATCAGCGGAAATAACTCTCATATCAGCAGACTATAACTCTCATTTGGCACAAAAATATGTGCATAAGCACTTGAAGAAATACAAAAAAAATATGGACAATTTTGAGGAGAAAGAATCATTTATTCAGCTCTAGGAAAATTAGAACCATTACACCAACAAATAGCATCAACATAAAAAATACAGTCTTTCTCTGATTTTAGCAAGTTACATCTCTATACAAACAATCCCATACTGTGTCTAAGGTAGACAACCATGGTTGTACGGCTTGTAAAACCTAGGACAACCAATAATATTCCACAAACAGTCAATATTTTAATAGAAATTCATTTCAAAAGGAAACTATATGGAACATAGAGAAAAAACTCAGTAATTGTGCATTGGAAATTGTACCAACCTATTGTAGAACGACAACCTCGATTTTTGTACCCTCCATTTGTTGTACAGTCATCTTACACAGCTGTACAACCTCCTCTTTCATTGTTGTATGGACCGTGTAACACCCTGTTTCCCCCAGATTGTAAATATAACTGAACCGACCAAGGACTATGGAAAAACTCATAAGTATGAATATGTGATGTAAATGGACCTGCAGGAAGAGGTCAATGAATGTAAATGACAGTTTGAATTTATTGCAGAACTGCTGAGAGGGGATGTGCGGAATA
>SNQJ01S0085084.1:47523-72127 GCA_010110895.2 Picea sitchensis | reverse complement strand
GACTCTTAACTCTAAGACAGAAAGTGCTTATCATGGTCACTAACTTCCTTTTAGATCTAGGTGGACTAGTGTGTGAGGAGGAAGGAGAAAAGAAGTACTTTTTACCGACGTTTCTCCCTGCACGCTCCGAGTTGAGCTCCAATCTTTCGCTCCTCAATAAGCCATGTAGACAAACAAAGTACGACTACTTCCTACTCTATCAAGATTAGTCCAAAATAGGTCTATCTACTAAAGAGACAAATTCATGTGATATTGAACACAAATTATAAAGAAACATGCCAAGCAAATTATATTAATGAGGACAAAACATTGCTTACAGTCATAGATGAATTGCAGCAGTTTCGTCAAGTCCTCCTTGTCTACCCCTTGCTCAAAAGATCCACGATCCGAATGATGATAGCTTCACTGATTTCTCCCTATTAGATCATAGGTCTCTTGCCTCCAAAATATCTCTGTTCCAGCACCACTTATAAGATCATAAGTTTGGTGTGATTCTCTCCTTTTCAGTCCTCTTTCACCATGAGAAAGCTTGCTTATATAGCCTTGGAGAGGCTTAACAACTTGAGATATCTTTAGGGTGGGTTGAGGATTTTCCTCCTTCAGTTAGGGATCTTCCCTAATATCATGGCATGATTAGGGATTCGAATCCAACTGCTTTCCAAGAATGAAAGGATCCTTCCCCCATTCATCTCAACAACTTAACTACTACCCAGAATAGGCAGCGCTCCCTCAAAAGGGGCATCAGAGCGTTGTAGCGCTCCCTAGTAGGCTTAAGGGGGGCGCCAGAACTCCTAAAGACACCAGTGATCCCTCAAAAGGGCTAAAGAAGCTTTATAATGCTCCCAGACAGTGTAAGGGGGAGCGCCAGCACTCCCAGAAGAGGTATAGGGGAGCACTCTCCTCCAAAACTTAGTTTTTTGAGTGTTTTCAGATGGCAAAAGGTTCATGAGCCCAGTTAACATTTCCTCCTCTTCTAAATCAAGTGTTTGACATGTGCCAAGTGTCCTCCTAATGTCGTTTATAGGAACGACATAGGCATTATGGTAGTATGCTTCCCTGACACTTGCGACACTTGTGAGCAAAATGCGACACTTGCGACCTTTATAATGACGACACTTGCGACACTATCAAAGTGAGTATTTTTTATGTGTAACAACCTGTCAAACCAACCACTGAGATTTTAGATTCATCACCTGAATCCGATCCCAAGTATGTTGGTCGTGTTGATGTTGCAACTGTTTGCCTCCTTTTCCTCTCTTTGAACCACTTTGGTCTCTTCTCAGGATGCAATTTCCAGCAATGGTCATCATCATTCCCTTCTTTCTTGCAATGCTTACAAGAGGGATTCTCTTCCTTTATTTCCATTGAATTTGCCTTCTTTCCATTCCACTTCCTTTTGTCCTCTTATCTTGAAGAAGATTCCCCTGATACACCAATTCCTATTTTCCCTGATTCAATGTATGTTGCTTGAACAGAAACCTCATCAATATTAGTAGGTCTAAACATAAATACAGTGTTACAAATATGTGCAAGCAAACCTCTTATATACTTCATAATAGTTTCTTGGGTATGTAAAGGAATATCTAACATCAATGCCATTTTACGAAATCCATTTGTGTATTCTTGCACTGTTTGTCCTTTTCTTAGTTTAAGATCTTGCCATTCAATTAAAGCTTTCTCTTTATAACCCAAAGGATAAAATTGATTTCTAAGTGAAGAAAAAAAAACTTGTCATGATGGAAATGTTAGAATATAGAAGATGGTGTGCTCGTTTTACCATTGACGATACCCTCATCACCCAACCATAGGCCGAAGCCACCCTCCGAGCACCTTAACCTTGACTGAGAATTTCTCCGGAAGCAAACCCTAGGCTAGATAGCCAAACAAAGGGTAGCGCACCTTTCCCCAAGGATAGTGCATCACAAAAAGCTGATCAGATAATCCAAACCCTAGCCAAGAGATAGTCCAAGACAATATTGAAACTGCTAGCTGCAGCAGCTGCACCTGCATCTCTCCTCCACACATGTGCACCAAACTGGGAACTGCAGTGCACACCACTTGTTGTCTGCAATTCTGAGATGTTGTCAAATGAGAACTGGCGCTCTGTATTTATATTGGTTCGGCCAGATTTGTTGGGGCCGACTTCTCCTTCTGGATATGTGTTTGTTCAGTATATTATTATTATTTCTAGCTGACTTCTTCTCTTGGAGGCTAATAACCTAATATAAATTATCTTCTTGAGCCAACAAGACTTCTAGGGTTATTAGCCAACTCATTAGGGTTTTCTCTTGCTTTCCAGAGTCTCATATTCTCGTCAGGTTCACACATGGAGGTAAATACCTCCCGCAACTACCATAATATTAACACTCCCTCCTAACTAGGGAGGTATTACAGGTAATGGTCTTGAGCACAAAAACATACCATTTACCCGGTAGCATCAATATAGTCGTCTAGATTATCTCATGACTAGATCATGAGCATCACCATCACCATCAGCTGCATCATCTCTCGAAACCATACTTCATCTGAGTAACTATACATGATGTTGGATAAGTCACTCACACCATAGCGTGATACAAGAGCCACTCTTATAATCTAGAGGAGTAAATGATCTGAACCAATTTTCGTCTGGAAAATCTTTGTTCATCATTTGTTTGGATAGTGATTATTTTTAATAAACTGCTGATAGTCTTCAAGGCAATCAGAAATAGAACACAATTGTGTCTATCCATAGTAGTACATAACTACAATCCAGTGGTTCACTACCACACCAAGTAACACACAAGTACTTGATCAACAACGTATGGTTGTGAACAGTGGAACATATCCACCATAGTAGTCCTCATCTAATGTCATACAGTCTTCATAACAAACATATGATAGCAACCTGCATAGAAACTATGTTATGATATAAACTGATTTGTCTGGTCCAATCTTTCACTAACATCTCATGTGAGCTCTGAAAGAATATATGCCTCAAAATAGTGGAACATATCCACCACAGTGGTCTTCATCTACAGTCATATGATCTTCATAACAAACATCTGATAACAATCTGCATAGAAACAATGTTATGATATAGACTGAATTATCTGGGCCAATATTTCACTCACATATGTGATCTCTGAAAGAATATCTGCCTCAGGAACAGTGGAGCATATCCACCACAGTAGTATATCTCTACTGTCTGGAGACAGTTAGTCTCCATAACAATCATCTAATTCCATCCTGCATAGAAAATATTGTTAAAAATAAACTGAATCATTTGGGCCAATATTTCACTCACGTTTGTGAGATTTGAAAGAATATATTCCCTCATCAGCAATGGGCTATCTTCCCTATTCTTCTCAAACAAGGAAGAAGGATTGTTTCTGATTTCTGAGCATGGACCATTCCTCACCCTGGGCCATTCTTCCTACACTAATCAAAGTGCACCCTGGACAAAATGTATAAACCCTACTAATCAAAGTGCACCCTCGGACAAAATGTATAAACCCTATGAATGTCTCGAAGTCCTGACCATTCTCACCTCGGCCATTCTCCTACACTAATCAAAGTGTGTCTCCGAGAATGTATAAACCCTAAGGAATTATCCCTGACCATTCCTCACCCTGGCCATTCCTCCTACACTTATCAAAGTGCCTGGAGAGAATGTAGAACCCTAAGGAATGTTTTTCCCCTCGGATTATTGAGCCCTGACCATTCCCCCCACCCTCGGTTTATACATTCTTCTTACACTAATAAAAGTGCACCCTGAGAGAATGTATAACCCTAAGGAATGTCTCCGTCTCCTCATTGTTGAGCCTCGACCATTCCCCTCATCTTGGGCCATTCCTCCTACACTAATCGTACAGTGTACCCCTCGAGAGAATGTATAAGCCCTAAGGAATGATTTTCCGTACCATTTCCTCCGTTTCACAAGAGGAAAGACTATTCCGTGATCAACCTCCAAAACGGACCATTCCTAATGCTAACCACAATGAGAAATCATGTCCCAATAGGCGGACCTCATTTTGAGTAACCCTCAAGAAGAGAGACTACTCCTAGACCACCCCCATGTTAACCATAATGGGAAATTGGCGTTCAAGGAGTAGGTCAGCAATCATACTACTTCCATGTTAACCACAATGGAAAGTGACCGGCTCTGGCCGAAGTCTCAATCCACTCCTTTCCAAATGTGAGCATCTCCAAGATGGACTATTTTTCAAATTTAAAGATGAATGTCTTCATAATGTTTTTAGTGCTCCCTCCTAACTTTGAGAGTCATTTCTTCCTTTTCAATAAGAGGGAAGTTGTTTCCATGAGCTCAGCTTGAGTAATGCTAAACTCTTTTCTCGTCTTGGATGGGCTTTACCCAAAATGTCTTCTTATCCTCCCATCATCTCTGTGGAGATACAGCCGAGAACATTTTTTTCTTTTTGGACTTCATCATGGATGATGTAATGCTTGATTTCAAATGTACCTTAGTCTAGAATGACCGGTGAAGGTTTCATGTAGATCTTAACAATATAGTATATCATAGTTGGAAAGATGGAACATATCCATGTGGTAACTTCTCTGTCATCAAGGAGATCCATCTCACTGAAAGTAATCATCTTATGTTATAGGGAATCTTCACCATGCTTCATATTGTGCACCAGAGGTTCTTCCACCAAGTTATCTTCTATCCGCATACAAGGGTCTCTTTTCCTCTGCATGCCCTGAGTCTTGAGATTGCTCTTCATAATGCCTTTATTCAATTTTCTCAAGAACATCTTGTATTCATTTGATGTAGAACTCCAACTCATGGATGTTAAGTGATGATATAATGACTTCATGTAGTGATATGTCCTGTGTAATCGAACAAGTAATCATCATATTCTTTTCCCTCCATCTGAGAGAACTTCTGTTTCTGGATCTCGCAATACTTTTTTTTATAAGTCTTCCATACACTTGTTTTTTTATCACGACTTTTAGTTCTTTTTCTTGATTGCTTTAGTGAGTTCATAATGCCTTAATCTTATTATTCCTTGGATATTATGACCTATTGTTCTAGCTTTTCTTCGAATCTTCATGTCTTCTCTCATGTTTTCTCTAGCCTCAGTCATGGAGTTTCTTCAGGATTCCATGCTCTAGAGATTCCACCTCTTCCTTTCATCATAGAATCACCTGATGTTAAGGTCCCAACCCGCATTATTAGGTAGATCAATGTATTCGGATGTGTAATAAAGGTCAATATTAATAAGACCTTCAATAAATAGAATAAGGTGATGTAAGAAGACTCATTAGAAGCTTCTAGAAGGATCTTCCTCTCAGATGCTTCTCTTAATAGACATATTAGTATAAATAAGAGCCTAGGGTATGAAAACTTAGCTTGGAGATTAAAATGTGAAAGGCTGTTCGACCGGAGGCTCCCCTCGAGGAGGCCTGTGAAGATTGCTATCTAATTCAAAGTGCTCTTTCTATTGCTACTTCGTATATCATTTATGTGTATTGTGAAGATTATGTGGATATTTTACTGTTATTTTGTCATTTTTAGCATTTTATTTTTTGTTCTGCACATTTTATATATATGGTATCTTGCAAGTGGTATCGAAACCTTCCTCGCGTAAATTGTGGGTATTTTTTCGTGGTGTAGACGCATTCGCCTTTAAGCCACAGATCCGGTTGCTACTAACGCATAAAACCTTGATTGTGGGATTCCATAATACCTAGAAATACAAGTGGTTCTTAAGTTTATTAATCAGCACACCCTTGTAACCCCGTTGGTACCCCTTCGAAAGCGCATCGTAGCACCGGGTGGTACCTGATCGGCCTAGATTTCCCTAAGCCCCTTTAGATAAACCTATCGACCGTATCACTATTGTCACCGAGAACAACACTCGTAAAGATACTCTCTAGTACCCTCGGTAGTCGAAGTACGCTAAGGGTACCTGGCCTACTCCTTTGTTAGTGCCCTCAGATATTGGGTCGAAAGTACCTACTGCTGGACCCTGCACGTATATCGAGAGCTATAGCATAGGGCAAACCCTCATTCCAGAACCCCGAATACCTAACCCTTGGGGATTTCAAAGACTTTGTTCAAGTTGCTGGGTAAATACTGGTTCGAATTTAGATTTCTAGCATCAGCAAAGATTCTTCGATCAAAGCATAACCTCAAGTAAATGTAAAAAGTCTTGGAAATTTTTTCACCATTATTTGAGAGACCTATTCCATTAGATTCATCTCATCTCCCTCATCATTTTCATCCATATCATTTTTCTCAAGAAAATTTCTCTCGAATTCTACCCAATTTCTTTTTAGTTCACCCATTTTTTCCCATTATTTGAGACTCATTCCATTAGATTCATTCTTCTCCCTTATCACTTTCTTATCCATCTCACTTCTAAAATTTGACCCCTCGCCTGGCCACTTTTCGGGGCTTCAATCATCATGGCCTGTACCCGTAGCCAAGAACTAGAATCTTGCTTCAACACCCTGCAATATAGTTTACTTGAGACTCCAACAAGAAGTGCAACAACTCGCTGCTACCATTGCCTCCCGTGAAGCCTCCATAAATGCATCCTGTGAATGTAGCCAGGAAGTCTCGCAATGGCTAACATGAACTGACCACCCACCTCGAATCGAATCATACTTTGAAGCACTCTGCACCAAACTCAAACTCCTTCTCAATGACTCTTTCTTTTCCCGAGGTACATAAAACTCAGGTAGAAACTTTCTTCCTTTATTCTTTTTTCCAACCCTATCACTTTCAAAGGGATATACACCTTCCACGGGTGGATGTAACCAAATTTGATGGCTCTGGCCCCACCAGTGGGGTCACACAATGGAACATTATTTCTCTCTCTACAACATTACAGATGACTTGGCCAAAATTCTGCATGGTGTTCTCCATCTCGATCAAGAACGCTGCAATGGTGACAATGGAGAAACTTCCGGCCAAGGGTATATTGCTTGACCCAATTTGTTGCTGAAGCTTTATGAACGATTGGACACCGACACCAACCATTTGGGTCAAGTTTGACAAAAATTGAAGCAATCAGGCAAAATAGAAGACTTCATAGCGAATTTGAGCTGCCCCGCTTTTTCTCAATGAGGGCATGACTGATGCTTTCTTTCGAGAGTGTTTTATCAGCTACCTCAAGGATGAAATTCTGCCCATGTCCCTCATGGCTCGACCTACGACTGGTGTGGAGGCTACCAAAAAAGCTAAAGAAGCACAACAAATTGTTTCCTCTCAAAACCGTAGCCTTCCTCTTTATCCCTTTCGCTTCCTAAAACCAAGAAACCCCACTACCCTCAAAATCTTAAATCCAAAAATTGGACTGTATTAAATGTCAACGCCAACTCAAAGGCCTCTGCTATAATTTCAGGGATGAAAATATTTCCTAGGCCACAAATGTAAGGAACAAAATCTCTTTATGGCCATCTCTGAAGATATTCGTGAAGAGGATGTTGACAACCCCTATGCCCGAGTCGCCAGAAATTTCTCACATAAACCCTCCTCCGACCTCCCTCCCAAGAGGAACTCCATCATTTCCCCAATGCTCTCTGGAACACCAAATTTCTTCATTTCCAACTCTCAAGCTAATCGGGTTACATCAAGGTATCAAAGGTCATCATCTTGGTTGATAGTGGCAAAGAGCACTCCACAATTTTATTCATCGGCCAGACGCTTCAAGAAACCCATCATATATCCATGCGGCCAATAATTTCCAAATCATGATTGCCAATGGTGGCTCTATGAAATGTGGAGGGCCAGGAAAATGTGTGTCTCTAAATAGGTGACTACCATCTCTCAAATCCCATATGTTTGTTATTGACAGGGGAGGTTATGGACATTATGTTAGTGCCGAATGGCTCACAACCTTTGGTCCCATTCTCATGGACTTTCATAACTTAACCATGCAATTTGACCAAGGAGGCTACAAACATAAATTTCAAGTCATCACAGCGGGTTCTCCTGAATGGGCTTCACCGCGATGGAAAAGTTTCTCAAAAAGGTCATTCTGGTGTCATTGCTTAACTCCACTCCATACAAGCCACGTAGATCCCACCCGCGTCTCCCCAAGACCTCCAAGCCTCCTTTCTAAACATCAAATAGTCTTTCCACTCCCCAAGGACTCCTCCTTCCTACGCATTCATGATCATTCCATTCCCCTTGTCCCAAGAAGCCTTCCCCCAACATACATCCATATCGCTACCCTTTGCACAAAAAGAATGAAATTGAAAAAATGGTCTAGGAACTCCTTACCGCAGGCATCATCCATCCTAGTAAGATCCATTACTTCCTTCCAGGAGGTCATGGTACTAAAGAAAGAAGGTTCTTGGTGGATGTGTCCCGACTTCCTCGCGGGTTCTCAATAAACTCACCATCAAAGACAAATTTCCCATTCCGCTACTTGTGACCTCCTGATGAACCGAAAGGGTGCCAATTCTTCACCAAATTTGATCTTCGCTTGGGCTATCAATAGATACGTATGAAAGAGTTTGAGATTCCTAAGATGGCCTTTCACACTCATGAGGGCCACTATGAGCTTTTGGTCATGCCCTTTGGTTGTGTAACGCCCCATCTACCTTTCAGAGCCTCATGAACCATGTCTCTCACCCTTTTCTCCATCACACAGAGTTCAGGTTTTGTTTGATAATATCCTCATATATAGAAAAAGACATGGATGCACTATCCGACTCTCATGGATCAAGTTCTCCATCTACTCTCTCACACCAAATTTTCCTCAAACAATCCAAATGTGCCTTTGGTGCATCCGCCAAGTAGAATACTTGGTCATCTAGTGGGCAAGGATGGCCGATGGTGAATTCAAAAGATTGAAGTTATGCAAGATCGGCCTCACCCAAAGACTCTCTGCAAAGCTTATGCGGATTTTGGGACTCACAGGGTATTATCACAAGTTTGTCAAGAACTATGGTAAAATTGCAACTCCCCTCACTAATCTCCTTAAAAAGAACTCTTTTCACTTGGACCCCAAAGAATGGCTTCACACCTTTTAAAACTTTGAAGACAACCATGTGCACCACTCCGTTTCTCTCTCTTCCTAATTTCACAAAGACATTTGTGTTGGAATGCAATTTCGTGGAAAGGCACCTGCCCTTATGCAAGAGGGTCGACCTTTGGCCTTCACTAGCAACCTCTCTGAAAAGAATCTAGTAAAACCCATTTATGAAAAAAATAAATGTTGACGATTTTGCATGCCGTTGAATCCATGGCCTCCCTATCTCTTGGGGCAACGATTCCAAATTAAGACGTAAATGTCTTAAAAGCCTCGGGCACTTCGAACAACGCAGAGATTTCTCCCGTGAGAGCAACAACAAAATGGGTCACTAAGCTCTTGATAGATTATGAGATCATCTACAAGAAGGGAAAAGACAATGTCGTAAGGTATGTAATCATTCAGAAATATGAAGATGAAGGATCCTTTTTTCTCTCTCTTTTCCTTCGTACCCCGACATACAAGCTATGCACCAAGAATGGCTACAAGACCCCAAAGTTCTCATCCGATCCAAAGAATCATGTAATAAGGCGCCAGGGTTCTCCTGGTACTCCCCGGCTTCGTGGATGAGCTTCATACAAAGGTCGCTTGTATTTAAGTAAACAATCCAAGCTCAAATCCACGGTCTCCTCTCGAGTTTCATGCTACACCCACAAGTAACGGTTCACCAAACATAAGGACCGAAGTTAAACATTCTTTTTTCTGGGATGGTATAAATTAGGACATCCGTAAGTTTGTGGTCGAATGTGAGGTATATCAATGCAACAAGAGAGAACAGCCAAATCTCCAGTAATTCCTCCAACTGGCTCGACTCGCTATTTGAAGGATATCTCTATGGACTTTATTACGTGCTTACCCAAATCGGGAATAAATCGCTGATAATGGTGGTGGTGGATCAGCCTTCCAAGTATGCTCATTTTGTGCTCTTCACCACCCATTTATCAAGAACCACGGCGGCTCCAAATTTTCATGGATCGCCTCAAGTTTCATGGTATGCCAACCCTATTGTTTCCGATCGAGACCTAACTTTCACACAAGCACTTTTTTGCAAGAACTGTTGCTACAAGGCACACAATTGCATCTCACCAAATATCATCCTCGACAGATGGTCAAACGGAAGTCACAACAAGTGTTTGAAACATATCTGAGGTGCTTTGCTTATGAAAAACAAATGTTGGCTCAATGGTTACCCCTCACCAAATGGTGGTGTACAACACTACATACCATACCACTGCGATGACCCTTGAAGTAGCATGGACGTAGTTTTCAATCACGGGCCTCTCTCATACTACCGTAACTCCTCGGTCCGAAGGCTGGACCAAACACTTCATACACATAAATGGAGAGGATATCCTTCGTGACTCTTTAAAGAGAACTTGGTCATGGCCCGTGATTAGAATGAAGCAAAGAAGGCATCAATACCTGAACGCTAATTTGTAGAAGGGGATCGTGTGTTTCTTCAAGGACCGCAACCATATAAGCAAACTTCCCTCAAGGTCGGTGCGTCTAGTTGGGCACCCAAATTTTATGGGTTCTTTACAGCTTCTGCTGCAGGTGGGACAAGTTGCATATCAGTTGCTCTGCCCAGTCAGTCGAAGCAACATCATGTTTTTCATGTTTCATGCTTGAAGAAGGTGATTGAACCAGGTGCCAACTTCAAACAAACATTCCAGAGTTAGCTGAAGAAAGATCCATTTTACAACCAAGCAGCTTTGGACCAAAGGGAGCGTCGACTGCATCGAGAACCATCAAGGAAGTGCTAGTCCAGTTGAAAGATATGACTCCAGCAAATACAACTTGGGAACCAACCACAATTTCGCAAAGCGCTAGCCTAAATCTCAAGCCTTGAGGACAAGGCGATTTTTTAAGGGGGCTGACATGCTAAGGCTGGTCCTAACCCACATAGGTAGATCAATGTATTCGATGTACAAAAGGTCAATATTAATAAGACCTTTAAATAAAATAGAATATATGGGATGTAAGAAGACCTAATAGAAGATTCCACTCTAGAAGGATCTTCCCTAGATGCTTCTCTCTTAATGTACATATTAGTATAATAAGAGTCGAGGGTATGAAAACCCTAGCTTGGATATTATTGTAAAAGAGCAATGCTCGACTGGAGGTTTCCCCACTCGAAGAGGCCTATGAACATTGCTATTTAATTCAAAAGTGCCTTTTCTCAAGGCTATTTCGTGATATCATTTATGTATTACAGCGACAGGCCGGATATTTTACCTGCTATTCCGCCATTTCTAAGATTTCCTTACTGCTCCGTGATATTTTATATATCTAGTATCTTGCAACGGATCTGGATGATAACTATTAGGAATACTTTAAGGCTTCTCTTCAAGAAGTCTTCTTCTGCGGTTGATTTGAACATGTACTGTCTTTCTATGGACGCTACCATGGATATATGTACTTCATCATCTTCAATGATCATAGGTGTGTTATCTCCTCAAATAAATTGATTAAGATTTTAATTTTTAGGTGATAGAGTGTCAGCTGGAAAAATACTTTTAAATTTTTAGAGGTACTTTTTATTTAAAGAAAAAAGGCTTTACTCATGTAATAAGTTTTGGACAAAATTTCATCTAGTCTGTGCCAGATTAAATTCAAAACTCAGGTTTCTAAGTGTCTTTAGGTGAACATACTAATAATATTAGCCAATCAAATCCTTAGCTTCTAAGCTAAAATAAAGGGAATCCAAGGCTATTTAATCACCGAAATCGTTGATGCAAAAAAATAATTGCATAATACTATTTCGCGACATTTCAACAAGGTCTATTGTTTTCATGATTGCATAATCCGCTGAAAGTATTGTCGAGGGAACCGTTCATGACCAGAAAATTCGATCCCTCTATTAGATGAGCGCATCTCTCATATCATTGAACGTCATGGTGTTGTACTTCTCTTTATTTTCAGTTAAAAACATCATGACTACCGCACATCATCAACCTTTTCACCACATTCCTTGCAATCAATGCCACAATCCAAAGTACCGTGACATTTATCTTAGTCCTATCCTGTCTAAGTCGATTATCTCTGAACCTATGCACTGTAACTAGGTCCTAAATTCACTCCTTTTATCATGGGTGTGCTACAACATCGTGGAGAAATGAATAAAGGAGCGACAACACTCAACAAGGAACTTAATGATATCGGGTACCTTGAAGCTCATCCCAAGGTATGTCAAATGTTCAAGAATGCAGGATTTTTTAATTTCTGTAAAAAATTAGACATTTTTCATCAACAGGTGGTCGAGGCTTTTTCTCTGAGTTTTGATGGAAAGAAGGCATGCATTGGCCAGGACGAATTTCAAATTGATGAATCTCTCATTGCCGAATTTACCGAGCTTCCAACAGCTAGAGAAAGATGGTTTAAGACTACTATTATTAAGAATATCGAGTTCAGTTCTTATCTAAAACCAGAACACCGAGGTTTAATTTGGAAGAAAGATATCCCTAAATCTTTCCTTGAAGAGAAGTAGCAACAGTTACTCAAGGCTATAATGGTTTATATAACATGTGAGGGGCGATACAAAAGGGTCATGATGTATTATTTTAAACTCATAAACCATTTTACAGGAAGAGACCCACTTAATATACCCTATTTCCTCCACCGAAGCTTATCTAAGATGGCTTATCAAGTCAAAGCCAAACCCAATCAAGTGGCAGGAAGATTATCCCATCATAGCTTAATCAAACTACAGTCTGTAACCTGTTGCAAAGAAAAGGTAAGGAATGGAATTGCTTCCTCGGCCTCCGAATGATTTCAAACCGGAGGTTCGGGAAAGCAGGGCGTAAAGATCTCTCATTCCAAAAATCCTCCACTCCCAGAAAGTGGAAAAGAGAAGGAGAAGAGCTTTTCATCTCTCCAACCCCTGCTAATCATCCCTCTTCCTGCATCGGAAAAGCAAAGAAGAAATTTGATTTTAGCCATGAGAAGGAAGAAGTCAATGAAATCCTAGTGAATAAAACATTCTAAATTTACACTCGTAAGATGAAGATGAAGAACAACAATTAGAAACAGGGCATGAAGGCTCAGTTACCACAAGACGTGACAACTCTATTTTTGTGGACATATATACAACGAGGTATGAGAATCTTCCATCACCTATTCCCCAAGAAGAACAAGATCGCCAAGTTGCAGAGGCTTCATCTAGAAAAACAAGCAAAACAGAAAATCAAAAGAGATTAAGAAGCTTAAGAAGTAGCTAGACGAACAGGAGGTGCTTGAGAGAGTAATAAAACCAGGTACGAAACCCTCTCAAAAAACTTCGCAGAAAGCAATTTAGACTTAGAAAGGTTAGCCCTCCATGAGAGCATAAAGAGAAGAAAAGAAGGACAAAATTGTAAAGGATTACAACGCTTTATGGAGAGTGGCCTGGGTTTAAAGAAAAGATCGTAGCTTTGAGGAGTACAAGTGTTGGAATCAAAACACCAAGCTCATGTTTCTCTTGAGACCTCCTCATAAGTGGCGTACTAACACAATGAACCAAGAATGACTAATCCTCAAGAAATCTTGAACAATAGACAAAAACCTAAAGATCATCCCTGAGGCATTTTTGAGTTAAAGTAAGGTTACTTTTTGAAATTTTGATGATCTTTCTTCGTGTTTCCTATGGGTTTAGGTGAACATTTTGATTGTTCATTATCCATCGAAAGCAGAGGTTTTGGTAGCTAATTAGCCCAAATTCCAGTTTATGTAACTACCGAAAGCACTGACATGGTAGAAGGTTAATGTTTTTGCACATATCAAAGTTTGTCTTGCTCAAAGGATTAGGAAAGTATTCCAATCATTGGGGGATAATTAATGACATCTTTACCAAGTGGTGGTTTTGGTTTTGAAGATGTTTCAAATGATAAAAAATGATAAGAAACGGTTAGTTATTGACAAGGTGATAAGATTGTTGAAAGCCAACATGTGTCAAGCTCAACTCCTCTCATATCATATGAGATCCAGCAACCACGAAAGGCTTACTACACTTGCCCAGAATCTGAAGACTTAAAGAACGGTTGAGAAGTTTAATTGATCTAGTTTACTCAGGCCAATATTCAATTTTCTATATTTGGAAAGATTTGATCTAGTAATCTAGGATCCGAAAATGTTTTGTAAAAGGCTATAAAGATGAAAACTTTTGAAGAACTAAGGGTCTGATTGAGTTCTATATTCTATTGTTTTTGTGTGAAAGACATTTTCTTAATATATCAAGCCTTCAAGCTTCTTTCATTTGCTATTGTCAATTCTCCTTCATCTTTGTTCATGCATATGAGTTGAATTCGCTCTTTTGTCTTGTTTAATGGTCCTATGGTAACTATCATCTTACTTTGACTATTAAGCAAGAATCATAAGCATCTTTGGCTAGTTTTTGACCCATCATATATATGGTTTATGTATGTTTTGGTTAACCGATTGGTTTTCTTATCCATTTGTTGCTACAAATCTATCTCGATAGCTCTCAAGGCTTTGTATTGCATGAATATAGTTAGATTGTCTTGAAGATACAATCCGCAGTGATTAAGATATTCATCTGATCCAAACCCACACCTATTATTGGAAAAATAGTTTCCAAAAGAGTTAGTTACCAGGCATTTCCGACTTATAGCCTAGGAGAGTTTCCCCGAGTGATAACAATAGGATTAGCCCTCCCAACTCTGCTTCATGCATAAGGCATATAATCACCTCCATCTAACGTAGAGTCCATGTTTTCATCCCATCCCTTATTTTCTCTGCAATATCATATATATAATCAATTCTCATTAATAGAGTCCACACCTCCGGCCTTTGTTGTTTTCAAGGTAACCATGAATCTTTCTCCAATTTCTCTTGATTTTTTGACTTCTTTCTATCTTTGTTTATGGGCCCTTATTTTGTAATATCTTCCACATGATTTGTATTTCATCCTTTCATGTATTATCTAATAATATCCATTTTCATCTTGTTTGTTTTTCCCTGTATAGTTCTTCTTGGAACACATTATCTTCCAAGAGATAGATATACAAGATACAAAAATAAAGACGATGCAACAAAATATGTACGTAATATGAGAAGGAGAGTGTTGTTACCTTTAGAAGAAGAAGTCTCTTCCATCCTTCTTAGTCTCTATTTGTAGGTTCCTTTTCTTCTAAGCAATCGATGCTTCAGGTTTCTCCTTCCTTTTATTTAGCTCTAGACACTCCATTCTTTGTAGTGACCGTACTTTGATAGTTGAAGCATTGTACTTTGAAATGTCTTTCTCTTCTTGATTTGGCTTCCTCCCTGAGCCAAACTTTTGTTCCCAAGTTCTTGAATCTTGTTGTGAAGGCTTGATCATCGTATTCTTTTGGGGTTTCTCTCTTTGCATCGATCCTTGATTCTTCTTCACACAACAAGTCCAAAGTTCTCAAACCAACGGGATACCTCTTCCTTGTGTTCATGCTTGCAAAGGATGCATCCCACATGTCTTGGGAAGACCATTGAGTACCTACATGTTCACCAATTCCTTTTCTCAAGTGATCTCTTCAATAGCTTGTAGTTGATCTCTTTAACTAAGAGATTCTACAGCATGATGTTATGTTGTCATCATTCATATTCATGTCACTACTCATTCTTCTCGACCTGTAACTGTCCAATGTCAATCGAGAAGAGATTTGTTAGGCATCGTACATCTTCTTTGATGAGTCAAGATGGGAGATGTAGGGTATCAAGTGGTATTTTATGGAATCCACTATGATACTCATGGCATTGATGTCAACATCTTTGAACTTCTCCATAGCTGCAACATTCTGCGGTTCCTTCTCTTTTCCTTCTTCAAACTCTAGCTTCACGATCTTTCCTTTCATGATATCCAGCACTTTATTCTTAGTAAGGATGAGTTCAATCTGTGTCTTCCATGATCTGAAGTTAGAGGCTCCATCTAACTTGTTCTCAGACTTTATAGAGTTTGTCATGGTTGCTTGACTTGGTCAAACCCTAGATTTGACCAGAAATCCAAACTTCACGTCTTG
Source organism: Picea sitchensis (assembly GCA_010110895.2). NCBI lineage: Eukaryota > Viridiplantae > Streptophyta > Pinopsida > Pinales > Pinaceae > Picea > Picea sitchensis. Next base: position 56,154 of record SNQJ01S0085084.1, on the reverse strand, counting down.
GCCTTCTGAGAGTGCCAAGAGATGTGTTAGGCTAGGGTGCACTGATCTTTCTGAAGATTAGGTAAATCCATTCACTTAAGGTGCCTCAACAAGAGGATTAGGGTTTCTACAACTGCTCTTGCTAGTAACCCTAGCGACAGTGTCTTGGAAGCTGCTTTTGCTAGTAACCCCAGCGGCAGTTCCTCAACGAGCTCAATATCCTAGAGGTTATGTTTCCTTCCAGTGTTTATACTGAATGAAGGAGGTGTGGTCCCATAACCTGTTAGAATATAGAAGATGGTGTGGTTGTTTTACCATTGGCGATACCCTCGTCACTCAACCATAAGCCGAAGCCAGCCTCCGAGCACCTTAACCTTGACTAAGAATTTCTCTAGAAGCAAACCCTAGGCTAGATAGACAAACAAAGGGTAGCACACCTTTCCCCAAGGATAGCACTTCACAAAAAGTTGATCAGATAGTCCAAACCCTAGCCAAGAGATAGTCCAAGCCAATACTGAAACTGCTAGCTACAGCAGATGCACCTGCAGCTCTCCTCCACACGTGCACACCAAACTGGGAACTGCAGTGCTCACCACTTGTTGTCTGCAATTCTGAGATGTTGTCAAATGAGAACCGGTGCCCTGTATTTATACTGGTTCTGCCAGATTTGTTGGGGCCAACTTCTCCTTCTAGATATGTGTCTGTTCAGTATATTATTATTATTTCTGGCCGACTTCTTCTCTTGGAGGCTAATAACCTAATATAAATTTTCTTGAGCCAAAAAGACTTCTAGGTTTATTATCCAACTCATTAGGGTTTTCTCTTGCTTTCTGGAGTCTCCTATTCTCATCAAGTTCACACGTGGAGGTAAATACCTCCTGCATCTACCATAATATTAACATGAAATACATTACCCACTTGTTGCGTGTCATTTTACAAATTTCTTTGCCACCAGAAGAGTGTTGTGCATGCAATTCAAAGTGAGGCCAATTTGATTTGAGTTGCCTTATCCTTGATTTGTTGCACACTACAATAAACCTCCATCTGTCTGACCCAGTTATCATGCCTCTCTGCATTGACTTCGCCATCATACAGGGGTAATTCAAATTTCACATCAAGCTTAAGTAAAGGCATTTTTTGTTTATGTTTATGGGAATGTTTTCTTGCGGTGGATTTGGAGCTTGAACTTGAAGAAGAAGAAGTTGATGGAGAAGAAGGATGTGAAGGAGGAGTTTGAGGAGGATCCTCTCCTTCTTCATTTTTGACCTTTGAAGATTCACCTAGAATTGGTCTCTTTCATTCCAAGTAATCCTCATATAGAACCTTCATCATCTCCAACATGGCGAAGAAAGTATTTCAAAACTCTTTCTCATCATGAGAAAGTCCCTCTTCTGATGCCATCTTCTCACTTTGAGAAGTCCTCTTTCATGATCCAATCTCAGGATTCTCTTCAACAAGCTCGCCTTCACCACGATTTAGTTTTTCCCTGGTAATCATGCAAACTCAAAAACCAACCATCAACTAGCTCTGATACCACTTGATCCAAAGAGATATTTTAATGACTATGGTTGAGTTTTAAAACATGAGTTATTTTACCATTTAGGAATTCGATGAAAGAGGAAAAAATAATGATGAAACATAGCAGCCATAAGATAATATACAGATCTGGAAATAAGAATAAAGGAACAGAAAACCATAAACAACAAAAGTTGATAACAGAGTTCGTAAATCTCACCTACGTCTCTAGGCCTTTGTCTCGGTGGGTGTGGCTTTCTTATTTCTCTTCAAAGCTTCAAAAATACATCATAAAAGTGACAAATGAATTACAAGCCTGTGGATCACTTTGAGAAGTTCTCTTTCTCGATCCAATATCAGGATTCTCTTCAACAAGATTTCCTTCACCATGATTCAGATTTTTCCTTGTAATCAAGAAAACTCAAAAACCAACCATCAACTAGCTCAGATACCACTTGATCCGAAAAGATATTTTAATGACTATGGTTGATTTTTAAAACATGAGTTATTTTACCATTTAGGAATTTGATGAAAGAGGAAGAATTAATGATGAAATATAACAACCATAAGTTAATATACAGATCTAGAAATAATCATAAAGGAACAGAAAACCATAAACAACAAAAGTTGATAATGGAGTTCGGCAATCTTGCCTACATCTATGGGCCTTTGTCTCAGTGGGTGAGGCTTTCTTATTTCTCTTCAAAGCTTCAAAAATACATCATAAAAGTGTAAAATGGGAGTTTGTTGCCAACTTAAAGCCTATATAAACCAAAGGTTCTTGGCAGCATGAGGGGATGTTCAGAATAGGGAAATGTTGAAGAATTGCAAAGCCAAAGCCATTTTCATGCAGGGAAGCCATTGAGGAGAGAAACTTTGCGGGTCATTTCTAGGAGCTTCATTCATCCATTTTCAGTGTCGTCAGTTTTGATGGGTTCTTGAGATCTAGAAGAACACAACCATATCAGTTTTTAATCCATTTGGAACTTTTATGATGTATTTTTGAATCTTTGAAGAGAAATAAGAAAGCCTCGCGCACTGAGACAAAGGCCTAGAGATGTAGGCGAGATTGCAGAACTCCATTATCAAATTTTGTTGTTTATGGTTTTTTGTTCCTTTATGCTTATTTTCAGATCTGAATATTATCTTATGGCTGCTATGTTTCATCATTAATTCTTCATCTTTTATCAAATTCCTAAATGGTAAAATAACTTATGTTTTAAAACTCAACCATAGTTATTAAAAGATCTTTTCGGATCAACTAGCTCTGATACCACTTGATCCGAAAATATCTTTTAATCACTTGCTTAAGTATTTTTCATGATTACCAGTGAAAATATGAATCATGGTGAAAGCGAGCTTGTTGAAGAGAATCCTGATATTGGATCGAGAAAGAGAAATTCTCAAAGTGAGAAGATGGCATTTCGGCACGTTGATGATAAACGTGTGTGTTGTTTTTTATTTTCATAACTTACTTTCTTGGTGTGTTATACAGTCTATAGTGCACCAGTGTGGTGTTTACATAAAAATGTACTAACAAACAATTTAATCTACAAAATGAAAATGCAAACATCCACATTTAAATTTTGTGGAGGCTTTTCTTTGCGGAGGCTATAACAACTTAAATGCCTGCTCATTTTGTCGTTGCATATTCTGGCGCATTCATTATAAAAGAATCGATGCTCTTACAATTATTATGCATTAGTTCCACCTTTTTTGTTGTATGCAACACCAGTAATCTTATAATTAGTACACATTAGTTCCACATTTTTTTTTGTATGCAACATTGGTGCTTTTTTAGCTTATGTAAGCATTCTTTGTATTGTTTTTTGTATGTTACACCAAAGCTCTTATAAATATTACGCAGCGGATCATTTTAGTTTTATGGCACACTGATGCTTGTATAATTTGTATGCAACGATGTCTGTATTACCCTATGTATAGAAGGGTACTGAAATTTTGAATATTCGAGGTGAGATGTCGGTGCCATTCTTTGTTACTAAACACTAGTGTGTATATTATATTTAAATCACCAATTTGTATATTATATTTAGAGAACTTGACATATTGGTAATGGAAACAAGGTTCGCCTTGGTTTAGACCCCTGGTCAGGTAGTGGGGGTGCACACCTCCTTCCTAAAAACCTAATTCAAATCAGATTGCAGACCCTGTGAGAACGTCTATATGGTCACAAGAATTCAAGACCCACGATCAGCTGGGTATGGAGGAGATTCATGAGATCCATTGGGAAAATTGTATCAGGGCATTAAAGATGGCCCATATCGACCTCTTGGACCGAGAGGATGAATTAGTATGGATGCATGACTCTCGTGGAGTATATACTCCAAAATTGGTATATATCCAGCTCAATATTGACTTGCATCTCAGAGAATCTGACTAGTGGTGGAAAGACCTGTGGAAATTAAGTTGCCATGTCAAGTCCAAAAACTTTGTGTGGTGCATTCTAGTAAAAAGGTCCCCACTTGGGAGGTTATGAAAAGGAGATCAATTAAAGGCTCGAGTTGGTGTTCTCTTTGTAAATCAAGTGGGGAATCATCAACCCACCTTTTCTTGTTATTCCCTTTCAACAAGGTTGTATGGAAAGAGTGTTCTACCTCGCTTGGACAAGGATGTTCCTGGTAAGGAAATACGATGAAAGATGCTTGGAAATCATGGGTCATCAATGCCACTACTTGTAACATCAGGGATCTCCCTCTACTCATCTATTGGGGTACCTGTATGGCTAGAAAATATTCATTTTTTTGTGATAAACCTATCCCCTAGAGGTCATTTCATCTCAATGTCTCAGTATCCTAGCTCACTTTCCTTGAGAAAAAGGGAGGGTGCCAAGTAGGACATTACAAGAGGAACTAGTGGACCGCTCCAGGCCCTAGGATTTTTTTATGGTGCCTCACAAAACAGAAATTAGTCATGTGGTGGAGGGGTTGTCCTGCATTTATCTGATCGTGTTTCCTACAAAATAAAAATGGGATTGGGCCCAAGCACAAATAATTTTTCATAATTTATGTCCCTTAAATTACTCTTACTTTTTGCAAAGGAAAAAAATGTTAGTTCTCTACAGATTTTTGGAGACTCTCTCAATGTTATAAAATGGGTCCGGAAATCCCAATAGTGTCGCAATATCCACTTGCTTCCCATTATTGAAGAATTTAAAAGATGTGTTTCTTCCTTTGACACTCTTGTTTTTCATCATGTCTTCAGGGAAAAGAATATGGTAGAAAATCAGCTCTCAAAAGAAGGAGTTCGGTTGGGACATGGGAAATGGTTGATCATTGAAGAAAATAGAGGAACAATTTATGAGTTCTACCATAGACATTTTATAGAGGAGAAGCACCACAACTCAGCTTCAACCTCATCTTGATTATCTATATCAGCACTCCTTTTGCCACATATATTACAGTATACACATGTGACTCTTGGCGGTATCATCTATAGTGGGTTCTTTACGGCTAGCTTTTGTATGCGGGTTTCTTTTTGTAAAAATATTATGCAATTAGTATGATATATCTGGAAAAAATTATGTACAGAGAATGTATTTGTGCGGAGCTCTCTCTTTAAAACACTTTTTTGGACTTTTGTGTTGAGGCAATATCATTACAAAAGTTGCTACAACAAAATACATGTGGACATATATCTTTAAAATGTAATTTTATTTCTTGATGAAAGAGCAATACGCTTTTTTCTAAGGAAAAAAAATATATTTAGAGCACTGGTGTGTATTGTAAACATGCGCACTATAAAATTTTGAAATGATAAATATAATTGAGTATATGTTATGTTGTTTAAGAAATAGTGTTTTTTCACAATATTTGGCACCGATACTTAATTATAATTAATAGGCATCGATGTGTATAACTCCTTAAAACACATTTTTTTCTATATTATGGAATGTACCATTTAGTGAGTTCATAAAAATACATTGCAACAATATGTGTATATTTTATTAATTGTTTTTTTTACAAATTTTCAACTAATAATCTTAAAATCAAATATTTTTTATAATAATATTGTTTTTTATATTTTTTGTTGTTGCATTTTGATACAATGATTGCATTACTGCATTATCCAATGGATTATACCTGCGTTATTTGTAATAATGCAAATCATCCACATATTAATTAATCAGCAACGCAACATTTTACAACATTCGACAATGCAATAAAATAAGAAACCCATTTTATTATATATGAATAAGAGATCCATTTTCATACAAAATGGGACAACATAAAGGTCCACAATAATCAAAATGGCAACCAATATGTAAGTGTTACACTTATTGATAACATTAACTCATGCAATTAGGACTATATGTTGAGTACATTAAGCAAAATCCTTGATTTTCATAGACAAATATTCCAAAACATACAACTTGCAGTAACATTCAATTATATTGATTATCATTTATCACTTCAACTGTTGTCATTGCTCAATCTACGTGCATTCCTCATTTCTTCATTATTTGTAGTCTATATTGTACTTTGGTTATTTAACCTATTGTTTTATTGATAAACTTGTTTTTGATGTTTTGCCTCTTCATCTTGTTGGACATTTGGTTGTCATTGATGTTGTTGGACAGTTGGTTGTCATTGATGTCAACAAGCAGTGGTTGTCATTGATGTCAACATATGTGATGGGTGTATTTGGAGAAGTCTCCAAAGTGGTCCCCTTATGGTGTATCTCTAAGCATGGCCCTCACGGGAAGATGCTTTGAATAAGTATACAAGAAACCCATAAGTGTGGTCATCAATCCCAAAGTTGTTTGAGGAATAAGGACATGAAGGACAGTGTAAATATAGTTAATACACCCATAGATGGATAGTCCCCACCATGTTGTTTCCAATCGTAGGTGGAACGTCACGTATTTTCTCACGGTTGAGGAGTCATGAGGTCATGAAGTTGGAAGCCCAAAATATGGGTTAAGAAGCCCCTAATTGGTTTCAAGTCATTAATGAAAGGGTAAAGTGGTTGTAATAAAAAATTTCAAGAAGCCCTAAAGTTAAGGAAATAGGTTACTTAGAAAAAGTATATATACACCTGAAGAAGTCACTCATAAATACATTCACACACACATTCTATTGAATGTCTTCTATGTGAGTAAGTGATTCTAATYTGAAATAACCAAGGAGATCTGAGGTGAATTTCAGAGGGAAGATGAAGTGAAGAAGGGAGAAACTCCAAGGGATGATGAATTCGTGTGATGATGTGTTCTAAGGTATATTATTTAAAGGTCATCTTACCATTTTCTCTATAACATTTTTTTCTAGAATGAATCAGATAGCAAAAATTGGAGGCCATTGAGAAGACATATCAAGATACTAGTGGTAAAAATTTAAGCTTCTGGGCCAATGCAGTTTTGGATATACACTCTATGGAAGATAGGGTTTTTGGATAGTCCTGAAATTGGTCTCAAACAGGTGTTCTGGGTAAAACAGTAATAACTTATTCATAAAGGATCCACATTTTGTGAGACTAATTGAAGTAGAAAAATAATATTTTTTGGTATTGTGTGTACAAGTTTCAAAATCAAATATCAAATATTGAGCATGAGGCATGATGTACAAGTTCGCTCTCTAGAATAGGCTAAAATTCAGGAAGGTTTTCCATTTTCGCTATAACTTTTGTTCTAAGACGTTCCAGACCCTGAAATTTTAAGGAGATGGAAGAAAGCACTCAGAGTATCTGTGATTAATATTCTAGACCTTTATTCATTATAGGTACGGAGTTATGTTTGTTGAAAGTCAGGGTTTGTGACTAATCCAAAAATAGTCCCGTGAGACTGAGGTAAAGCTTGATGAAGATGTTATTCTCTTGTTGTTGAAGTTGAGGAAGAGATACGTGTATGTAATATTGTGTATCAGATCAACTATAGGATCAAAGGTATGTTTATGTGTTAGTTTTGAGGCTTATGATTATGTTGTTATGGTACATGCTTGAGGCATGTCATGGTAGTGATTGTGCATGGTACACCTTGGTGATGGTATGATACATTATTAGAGGCACATTTTGGATACTTGGCATATGGTTTGTTGTATGACATATGAGTGATATGGCACATGTTTGATGGTATCTTTTGGTAGATGTTTTATGGATGTTGGCACATGCTTGAGGCACATGGTTTGAGGTACATCTTGGTTACGTGTTGATGATGTGATGTCCATGCCTTTGATACCTTGTTGAGGCATTGATACATGTTTGAGGAAAATCTTTGGTGCATGATGTGAGGCATATTCTTGGTAAATGTATGAGGTACATGGTTGATGTACATGGTCTATGTACTTGGTATGGTACATGGTTGACGCATGGTATGGTACATGTTGATGTACATGGTTGATGTACAGGTATGGTACAGGTTCCGGTTGATGATTAATGTACATAGTTGATGTGCATGGTTTGGTGATGGTTTTGGCATCCATGTGAGTGGATCTGGGTACAGTTGGTTGATGATGATATATCAGTGACAGAGACACTAACAGGTTAGATGATTGGTTGATCATCAGTGACAGGTTGATGTGACAGTGGTAGTCACAGGTTGATGTGACAGTGATAGTCATAGGTTGATGTGACAGTCACAGTGACAGGTTGGTTGATGTGACAGTCATGGGGATAGGTTGGTTGATGTATTAGTGACATTAGCAGTGACAGTATCAATGGTAGTGAGAGTGAGTCTACAATTATATTTTAGGGCATTAGGATGGGTCAAGGAAAGGGGGTTGTAGCCTCCTTCCGGTTGGTGTCAGAGAACTCAGGGAGTTGGAGCTTCCTTCAAGTTGGTGCCTGTAAATTAGGGGGTCATAGCTTCCTTCTGGTTGGTTCCGAAGAACTCAGGGATTTGGTGCTTCCTTGAGGTTGGTGCCTGTAAATTAGGGTTTGGTGCCTCCTTCCAATTGGTGCTAGAGAATTTGGAACTTGGTGCTTCCTATGAATGTATTATTGATATATATAAGAAAGCATTATGTAGTTTTCTCCCATTTGGGTTTCCATGTAAACTCTAGTGTATTGTGCATGTGTTTATTTGATGTGATGATATTTCTTATGGTTACATGCTCATGATATATTGAATGCAATCATAAATGCTATATTTTTGATAAAGTTGAAGTTTAGATATTGTGATTGAAA